>JAUMJL010002162.1:0-21293 GCA_033558185.1 Dromococcyx pavoninus | reverse complement strand
GGGGAGAAAGGAAGGTCTCTATGGGGGGGTCGGGGGGGGGTCCCGGGTCCCTATTTTGGGGGGGGTCCCCTGTTCCCTGGGTCCCGGTCGGGGGGGGGTCCCGGGTCCCTATTTTTGGGGGGGGGTCCCTGGGTCCCGGTTGGGGGGGTCGGGGGGGTCCCTATTTTGGGGGGGGTCCCCCGATCCCTGGGTCCCGGTCGGTGGGGTCGGGGGGGGTCCCGGGTCCCTATTTTGGGGGGGGGGTCCCTGTTCCCTGGGTCCCGGTCGGGGGGGGGGTCCCGGGTCCCTATTTTTGGGGGGGGGTCCCTGGGTCCCGGTTGGGGGGGTCGGGGGGGGTCCCTATTTTGGGGGGGGGTCCCCGATCCCTGGGTCCCGGTCGGTGGGGGTCGGGGGGGTCCCCGGGTCCCTATTTTGGGGGGGGGTCCCTGTTCCCTGGGTCCCGGTTGGGGGGGATCGGGGTGGTCCCGGGTCCCTATTTTGGGGGGGGGGGTCCCTGGGTCCCAGTTGGGGGGTCGGGGGGGGTCCCGGGTCCCTATTTTGGGGGGGGGGTCCCCGTTCCCTGGGTCCCGCGGTACCGGAGGGGGCTCAGGGCTGGGGGGAGGGGCGTGGGAACGGCGCAGGCTCGAGCGCAACGTGAGGGGCGGGGCCAAGGCTGAGGCCACGCCCCACCCGGAGCCCCCTCCCCCCCTCTAGCCCACCCTCCGCCGGGGCAACCCCAGTTTGCACCCAGTGCACCCCCAAGGCAATCCCAGTTTGTTCCCAGTTCAGCCCCCGTTTGCTCCCAGTGCACCCCCAGTTTGCTCCCAGTGCACCCCCAGTTTGCTCCCAGTTTGCACCCAATGCACCCCCCACTGCAATCCCAGTTTGCACCCCCAGTGTAATCCCAGTTTGCTCCCAGTTTGCACCCAGTGCACCCTCAGTTTGCTCCCAGTTTGCACCCAGCGCATCCCCAGTTTGCACGCAATGCACCCCCAGTGCAATCCCAGTTTGCTCCCAGTTTGCTCCCAGTTTGCACCCAATGCACCCTCAGTTTGCTCACAGTTTCTTCCCAGTCCAGCCCCAGTGCAATCCCAGTTTCCTCCCAGTGCACCCCCAGTTTCCTCCCAGTCCAGCCCCAGTTTGCTCCCAGTTTGCTCCCAGTTTGCACCCAATGCACCCTCAGTTTGCTCCCAGATTCCTCCCAGTCCAGCCCCAGTGCAATCCCAGTTTCCTCCAAGTTTGCTCCCAGTTTCCTCCCAGTGCATCCCCAGTTTGCTCCCAGTGCACCCTCAGTTTGCTCCCAGTTTCCTCCCAGTTTGCACCCAATGCACCCTCAGTTTGCTCCCAGTTTCCTCACACCCGCTTCAAACTATCCAAAAATGTAATTTTCACCCCAAATCTGCTCAAATTTCCCCTCAAACTCCCCAAAAAGGCCATTTTAGCCCCAAATCTCCTCATAAACTCCCCCAAAAATACATTTTTCACCTGAAACCTCCTCAAATTTCCTCCCCTCACCCCCAAAAACTTCATTTTTAACCCCAAATCCCCTCCTAAAGCTCCCAAAACCGTGATTTTTACCTCAAATCCCCCCAAAACTCCCATTTTCACCCCAAATCTCCTCATAATTCCCATCAAACTCTCCATCCCAACCCTCAGATCCCACCTGGATCCATCCCAACCCTCAGATCCCTCCTGGATCCATCCCAACCCTCAGATCCCACCTGGATCCATCCCAACCCTCAGATCCCTCCTGGATCCATCCCAACCCCTGGATCCCACCTTGTCCAGGTCCCCCTGGATCCATCCCAACCTTCAGATCCCACCTGGATCCATCCCAACCCTCGATCCCACCTTGCCCAGGTCCCCCTGGATCCATCCCAACCCTCAGATCCCACCTGGATCCATCCCAACCCTCGGGTCCCACCTTGTCCAGGTCCCCCTGGATCCATCCCAACCCTCAGATCCCACCTGGATCCATCCCAACCCTCAGATCCCACCTGGATCCATCCCAACCCCTGGATCCCACCTTGCCCAGGTCCCCCTGGATCCATCCCAACCCTCGGATCCCACCTGGATCCATCCCAACCCTCAGGTCCCACCTTGTCCAGGTCCCCCTGGATCCATCCCAACCTTCAGATCCCACCTGGATCCATCCCAACCCTCGGGTCCCACCTTGTCCAGGTCCCCCTGGATCCATCCCAACCCTCAGATCCCACCTGGATCCATCCCAACCCTCGGGTCCCACCTTGTCCAGGTCCCCCTGGATCCATCCCAACCTTCAGATCCCACCTGGATCCATCCCAACCCTCGGGTCCCACCTTGTCCAGGTCCCCCTGGATCCATCCCAACCCTCAGATCCCACCTGGATCCATCCCAACCCTCGGGTCCCACCTTGTCCAGGTCCCCCTGGATCCATCCCAACCTTCAGATCCCACCTGGATCCATCCCAACCCTCAGATCCCACCTGGATCCATCCCAACCCCTGGATCCCACCTTGTCCAGGTCCCCCTGGATCCATCCCAACCTTCAGATCCCACCTGGATCCATCCCAACCCTCGGGTCCCACCTTGTCCAGGTCCCCCTGGATCCATCCCAACCTTCAGATCCCACCTGGATCCATCCCAACCCTCGGGTCCCACCTTGTCCAGGTCCCCCTGGATCCATCCCAACCCTCAGATCCCACCTGGATCCATCCCAACCCTCAATCCCACCTTGTCCAGGTCCCCCTGGATCCATCCCAACCCTCAGATCCCACCTGGATCCATCCCAACCCTCGGGTCCCACCTTGTCCAGGTCCCCCTGGATCCATCCCAACCCTCAGATCCCTCCTGGATCCATCCCAACCCTCGGGTCCCACCTTGTCCAGGTCCCCCTGGATCCATCCCAACCTTCAGATCCCACCTGGATCCATCCCAACCCCTGGATCCCACCTTGCCCAGGTCCCCCTGGATCCATCCCAACCCTGGGATCCCACCTGGATCCATTCCAACCCTTGGGTCCCACCTTGTCCAGGTCCCCCTGGATCCATCCCAACCCTGGGATCCACCAGGGGAGGACTCGGAGCGAAGGGTCTGGAGGGGAACCTGGAGGGAGGGGGAGGAGACATCGATCCCTTCTCTCCCAAGGATCCACCGGGAAGGGTTGGGTTGGACCCCAGGAGGGGGTGGGCGGAGCCTTGGAACAGCTCCAGGGAAGCCATCGATGATCAATAATCAATGATCAATGGAGCCATCGATGAGCTTGGCCAACGTCCTCGGCCACCGGATGGGACTTGTGGGGTGTCCATGGGGCTCCATCAGTGCAATCCCAGTTCCCTCCCAGTTTAATCCCAGTCCCCTGCCAGTTTCCTCCCAGTTTAATCCCAGTACATCCCCAGTGTAATCCCAGTTTGCTCCCAGTGCAATCCCAGTTCAGTTCCCTCCCAGTTTAATCCCAGTTCAATTCCAGTTCCCTCCCAGTTTAATCCCAGTACATCCCCAGATCAATCCCAGTTTGCTCCCAGTACCCCCCCCCGGGTGCTGAGCAGGATGCAGGGGCTCAGCAAACACCCCCCCCCGTTCCCATGGCAACTGTCCCCCTCATGGGTTCAGCATTGCCTCCGTTCCCATGGCAACCGACCCCTCCCCGAGCTCAGCATCCACCCTGTTCCCACGGCAACCGCCCCCCCCCCCGAGCTCAGCATCCACCCTGTTCCCATGGCAACCGCCCCCCGCCAAAGGCTTCAGCAACCCCCCCGCCATCTTTCCCATGGGAAACCCCCATCGTCTTGGATGAACTCAGCATCCTCGTTCCCATGGCAACCGACACCACCACCCCCACCCCCCCCGGGGACTCAGCATCCCCATTCCCATGGGAACCCGCCCTCCCCAGCAGGATGCAGGAACTCAGCATCCCCGTTCCCACGGCAACCAATTCTCAGCATCCCCCTGTTACCATGGCAACCCCCCCTTTCCCCCCTCCCCCGGCGAAGGATGAGGCCCCCCCTGGCTCCGGGCTCTGTATTTACACCCTTTTTTATCTTAAAAACACCCCCCCGGGGCCGCCCCTCCCCCCCCGGCCTCCCCCTCCCCCCCCGCGGCCCCCCCGGAATAAAAATAGATGCTCTCGGGAGTGGGGGAGGGGCTGCGGGTGCCATGGCAACCGGGGGGGGGAGGGGGAACCGGGAGATGCGTCACCGCGGTAACCGAGGTGGGATGAGGGTCGCCATGGCAACGAGGGGGGTAAAGAAGGCAAAGGGGGGGTTGTCATGGCAACGGGGTCCATAAGATGCTGTCGTCAAGAGGCGGCGGTTGTCACGGCAACGGGCCTGGAGCCGAGGTCAAAGGTCATGGATGAGGTCGCCCTGGCAACGGGCTGGGTGACGTGGTCACCATGGCAACCAACACAGTGGTACCCGCAGCCTCCGGGTCTCCGTAGCAACCGGTGATGGGGTCGCCATGGCACCCAACCCTGTGGTCCGTCGTCTTCCAGGTTGCCACGGTAACAGTGGTCCCTCCATCCTCCGGGTCTCCGTAGCAATCAGTGACTGGTTGCCTTGGCAACCAGCCCAGTGGTACCCGTGTCCTCCGAGTCTCTGTAGCAACAGGTGATGCGGTCGCCATGGCGACCGGCCCAGTGGTCCCTCCGGCCTCTGGGTCTCCGTAGCAACCGGCTGGTGATGCCGTCACCATGGCAACCGGCGGGGGAGGTTGGGGAAGAAGATGCTCGCGGTCTCCACGGCAACGAGCGGCAGCCATTTCGCGCTCCAGGTCCCCGTCAGCCATTTCGGGAGGCGCTGGCGGCCATCTTGGCACTGGGGGGGAGGGGGCGCTGGGGCAAGGGGGGGGTGAGTCTGGGGGTGGGGGAGGGGACGGGGGGGTGGGGTCCCCCCCGAACCCCCTTTTTCTGCTGCGTTTGGCACGAATTTCTTTGTACAGAAAGCGCAAAAGAGTGAAAAAAAGGGGGGGGGGGAGGGGATCCAGGACCCCCCCCCCGGGGTGGGGGGAGGGGTGAGGGATGCGGGGGGGAGGGCGTCACATCGCCCCTCCCCCCTCCCCTCCCCCCCCCGTTCGATTTTTTTCCTCGTTTTCGCAGGGTTTTGAATCATTTCATGCAAAAGGCGGGGGAGGGGCTGAGGGGGGGTCCCCGTCCCTCCCCCCAAACGCCCCCCACCCACCCTGGGGGGAGGGGCACGCAGCCATGTGCACACACACACCCCCCCCCCCCCATCCTGGGGGTGATGGGGAGACACAACCCCCCCCCCCCTTCGTGGCTTTTGGGGATCCGGAGGGGGTCAGGGTGCCCCCCCACCCCTTTTTTTTTGGGGGGGGGGGAAGGTGTTGTAAAGGTGCCCCCCCCCCCAATATTTTAGGGGGGGTGTCTCGGTTTCCCATGCGTTTTCGGGGGGGGCCCCAGGCGTTCAGGATTGGGGGGGGGGGTCCCCATGCAGCTCAGCCCCCCCCACATGTCCAAGGAGGGGGGGGGGGGAAATGGGGCGTGGGGGGGGGGTCTCCCCCATTACCTCCTCAATGAACCCTACGGGGGGGGGGCTCCAGGGGTCCCGTTTGGGGTCCCCCCCGCCCCGTTTTGGGGGGGGGGGGTCTCACCCGCTCAGTTTACTCCCCCCCCTCCATAATGAGGACCCCCCCCCCCCCGTGTTTGGGGGGGGTGTCCCGTGTGTCCACTTCACCCCCTGCCCCATTGAAGGGGGGGGGGGGGGTGTCCCAGTTGGGGGGGGGGATCCCAGGCACCCACGTGGGGGGGGGGGTCCCACGTGTCCATTCCACCTCCCCCTCCCCCATTAAAGGGGGGGTTGGGTCCCTCACTTCGGGGGGGCCCAGAGAGGGGGGGGGTGTCTCACCCCAAATTCAGATTGGGGGGGGGGGGGGTCCCACGTGTCCAGTTTATGTGTCCCCCCCCCATATTGGGGGTCGATTCCCCCCCTTATTTGGGGGGGGTCCCTGTGTCCGCTTCAGCCCCCCCCACATTGAAAGGTGGGGGGGGTCCTTGTTGGTGGGGGGGGGGGGTCCCAGGCACCCACGGGGGGGGGGGGGGTCCCACGTGTCCATTCCCTTCGGGGTGGGGGGGTGGTCCCAGTTTGAGGGGAGGGTCGCGTGTTTTCCTCCCCCCCCCCTTCAGTTTGATGTTGGGGGGGGGGGTGGAGGGTGGGGGTGGGTGCTGTGGGGGGGTGGGGGTGGGGTCGATTCCTCCTCATACGCGGGTGGTGGAGTGGGGGTGGGGCAAGGTGCTGTTATGGCCGGGGGGGGGGCGGCGGGAAAGGGGGCGCAAAGGGGTGAAGGGTGCCAGGGACGACCCCTCCCCCACCGGCAATTCCCCCTCCCCCTCCCCCTCCTCCTCCTCCTCCTCCTCCCCCCGCCCCCACACTGATGGTGCTGGGGGGGCCCAAGAGGGCGGCGGCGGCGGCGACGTCGTCGGGCGCGCGACGCAAGGCCAAGGTGTAGTCCGGGGGGCCGGCGATGGGGGGGCGCAAAGCACCTTCCCCGTGCCCGGGGGGGTCCAACCCCCCCACCCCGATCATCACCCCTCCCCCTAAGACCCCCCCACCTCCCACCCCTACCCCCAGCACCCCCCCGACCCTCTCCGGATGCTTCAGCTGCAGCGACACCAACTCCTCGTCGCCGCCGCCGCCGCCAACGCCGCCGCCGTGGCCGAGGAGGTCGTTGGGGGCCCCCAGAGCCCCCAAACCGACCCCCCCGCGGGCCGAGGGGGGGCTGAGGCGCCTCGGTCCCCCCCCCCCACGCCCTTCCGGGGGTCGTTTGTCCCGTTTGTAGTAGAGGGCGGCGAAGGCCAAGATGTTGAGGAAGAGGAGGGAGGCGCCGACGGCCACCGTCACGCTCAGCTCCGTCGAGTAATCCCGGGAGTCGCCCGGGAAGGGGGCGAAGCGCCTGCGCCCCCCACCCCCTCCTCCTCCGCCACCATCGCCGCCGCCATCTTCATCCTCGTCGTCTTCGCCCAACGGCGACGGCGGCGGCGGCGGCGAAGGGCGCCGCGTGGAGGAGGGAGGGCGGCGAGGGGGTCCCGCGCCCGCCGGGGGGGGAAGGCGGGTGGTGGTGGAGGAGTGGGGGAGTTGGTGGAGGTTGTGGAGGTGGGGGACCAGCTCGAGCCAAAAGGCCACCTTGTTGGCGCGGTAGTGGTCGCGGACGCGGGGTTTGAGGCCAATATGGAGGTAGCGCTTGTCTTTGCCGTCGAAGCGCGTCCAGACGACCTCCTCGAAGCGGTTGGGTTTGGTGTGGATGAACTTGGTGTCTTGGGGGACCGGTTGGTTGGGGTCTCTGTGGGGGGGACAGGGTGGGGCGGGGGGGGGGGTGAGGGTGGGACCAAGCGACCAGGCAACCAACCAGTGAGTCAACAACCCAACATCCAACCAATCAACCAACCAACAACCAACCAATGACTCAACAACCCAACATCCACCCAACCAGTGACTCAACAACCCAACATCCAACCAATCAACCAACCAACAACCCAACATCCAACCAATCAACCAACCAACAACCCAACATCCAACCAACCAGTGACTCAACAACCCAACATCCAACCAATCAACCAACCAACAACCAACCAATGACTCAACAACCCAACATCCAACCAATCAACCAACCAGTGACTCAACAACCCAACATCCAACCAGCCAATGACTCAAGAACCCAACATCCAACCAACCAGTGACTCAAGAACCCAACATCCACCCAACCAGTGACTCAACAACCCAACATCCAACCAATCAACCAACCAACAACCAACCAATGACTCAACAACACAACATCCAACCAATCAACCAACCAACAACCAACCAATGACTCAACAACCCAACATCCAACCAATCAACCAACCAACAACCAACCAGTGACTCAACAACCCAACATCCAACCAACCAATGACTCAAGAACTCAACCTCCACCCAACCAGTGACTCAACAACCCAACATCCACCCAACCAGTGAGTCAACAACCCAACATCCAACCAACCAGTGAGTCAACAACCCAACATCCAACCATCCAGTGACTCAACAACACAACATCCAACCAATCAACCAATCAGTGAGTCAACAACCCAACATCCAACCATCCAGTGACTCAACAACACAACATCCAACCAATCAACCAACCAATGACTCAACAACCCAACATCCAACCAACCAATGACTCAAGAACCCAACCTCCACCCAACCAGTGACTCAAGAACCCAACATCCAACCAATCAACCAACAAATGACTCAACAACACAACATCCAACCAATCAACCAACCAACAACCAAACAGTGACTCAACAACCCAACATCCAACCAACCAATGACTCAACAACCCAACATCCAACCAATCAACCAACCAATGAGTCAACAACCCAACATCCAACCAACCAGTGACTCAAGAACCCAACATCCAACCAACCAATGACTCAAGAACCCAACATCCAACCAACCAGTGACTCAAGAACCCAACATCCAACCAACCAGTGACTCAAGAACCCAACATCCAACCAACCAGTGACTCAACAACCCAACATCCACCCAACCAATGACTCAAGAACCCAACATCCACCCAACCAGTGACTCAAGAACCCAACATCCAACCAATCAACCAACCAACAACCCAACATCCAACCAACCAGTGACTCAACAACCCAACATCCAACCAATCAACCAACATCCACCCAACCAGTGACTCAACAACCCAACATCCAACCAACCAATGACTCAAGAACCCAACATCCACCCAACCAGTGACTCAACAACCCAACATCCAACCAACCAGTGACTCAACAACCCAACATCCACCCAACCAATGACTCAACAACCCAACATCCAACCAATCAACCAACCAGTGACTCAACAACACAACATCCACCCAACCAATGACTCAATAACCCAACATCCACCCAACCAGTGACTCAACAACCCAACATCCAACCAATCAACCAACCAATGACTCAACAACACAACATCCAACCAACCAATGACTCATGAACCCAACATCCAACCAATCAACCAACAAATGACTCAACAACACAACATCCACCCAACCAATGACTCAACAACACAACATCCACCCAACCAATGACTCAACAACACAACATCCACCCAACCAGTGACTCAACAACCCAACCTCCAACCAATCAATGACTCAACAACCCAACATCCAACCAATCAACCAACCAATGACTCAACAACCCAACATCCAACCAACCAACGACTCAACCACGCAACCAACCACTCAACATCCAACCAAACAATGACTCAACAAACCAACATCCAACCAACTAACCACCCAATGACTCAACAACCCAACCACCCAACATCCAACCAACCTCCCAATGACTCAACAACCCAACATCCAACCAACCAACCACCCAATGACTCAACAACCCAACATCCCACCAACCAACCAACCACTCAACATCCAACCAACCAATGACTCAACAACCCAACATCCAACCAACCAACCACCCCATGAATCAACAACCCAACATCCAACCAACCAATGACTCAACAACCCAACCACCCAACATCCAACCAACCACTCAACCACTCAACCAACATCAATCAACATCCAACCAACCAACGACTCAACAACCCAACATCCACCCAACCACCCACCACCCAACCAACCCCCCCTCCCTCTCCCCACCCACCCCGTCTTGGCGAAGTTGGTCCAGTAGGTCATGACGACGGCGCTGAGCATGACGTCGTTCTTGGAGAAGTTGCAGGGGAAGAGGTCGGTGGCCCCCACCATGGGCACCCCGAAGACGTAGGGGATCTCATCGCCGTGCGCGGCGTCCGCCCACTCGGGCCGCGCATCGCTCTGGCAGTGGTGGTAGAAGGTGTAGAAGTAGACGGGCGATTGGTACTCGGCGTGGAGCTTGGCCGTGGCCACCGCCGGTGCCACCCACTGGTGGTCGGTGAAGAGGGCCAGGAGGGTCTTCCTCCTCATCTCGCCGTTGTCCCGGTCGGCCCAGTCCGTGTACATGAACTTGATGGTCTCCCGGAGGATGTCCTTGCCCTCGGGGTACCCATAGAGGTTGTCCACGAAGTTGGAGATGGTGAAGTCGAAGTAGGAGGCCGAGATTCCGTCCTCGTTCTCCAAGGAGTCCTCCACGAACTTCAACCCTTCTCCTTGGTTGACCCCGATGAGGATGTCGTAGTTGAGGAACTCCCCCTGCTGCATCAAGATCTCGGGGTCGTCGGGGACGACGTCGCCGTCCACCACCGGCCCGAAGGCCACGTGGTACCGGGCGGGTTGGACGTCCTGGTCCACCAAGAGGCGGAAGGGTTGGCGGCGAAGACACTCGACGGCGGCGCCGGTGTCCGCCCGCTCGCAGCCGACCTTGGCCGCCAGGAGCCGGGTGTACTTGAGGGGTTGGTAGTTGACCGACCAACTGGAGATGGCCGTCCCGCTCTGGGCGATGGCCTTCTGGAAGAGACCTGAGGGGGCAGAGGGAGGACGTGGGTCTGGGGTCCCACCAGGTGTGGGGACGGAGGGATGTGGGGATGGGGTCCCATCAGGTGGAGGGACGCGGGGATGGGGTCCAATCACCATGCAGGGACTTGGGGACGTGAGGATGGGGTCCCACCAGGGTGGATGAACACGAGGAGGTGGGTCTGGGGTCCCATCAGGTGTGAGGACGTGGGTCTGGGGTCCCACCAGGTGTGGGGACGGAGGGATGTGGGGATGGGGTCCCATCAGGTGGGGGGACGCGGGGATGGGATCCAATCACCATGCAGGGACTTGGGGACGTGGGGATGGGGTCCCACCAGGGTGGATGAACACGAGGAGGTGGGTCTGGGGTCCCATCAGGTGTGAGGACGTGGGTCTGGGGTCCCACCAGGTGTGGGGACGGAGGGATGTGGGGATGGGGTCCCATCAGGTGGGGGGACGCGGGGATGGGGTCCAATCACCATGCAGGGACTTGGGGACGTGGGGATGGGGTCCCACCAGGTGTAAGGGGCAGAGGAAGGTGGGGATGGGGTCCCACCAGGTCATATGAACATGGTGGATATGTGGGGAGGGGGTCCCACCAGGTGCGGGGACTTGGGGACAAGGGGATGGGGTCCCACCAGGTCATATGAACATGGTGGATATGTGGGGAGGGGGTCCCACCAGGTGCAGAGACCTGGGGACGTGGGTCTGGGGTCCTACCAGGTGTAAGGGGCAGAGGGACAAGGGGAGGGGGTCCCACCAGGTGTGAGGACGTGGGTCTGGGGTCCCACCAGGTGCAGGGACTTGGGGACGTGGGGATGGGGTCCCACCAGGTGTGGGGATGTGGGTCTGGGGTCCCACCAGGTGTAGGGACACGGGGATAGGGTCCCATCACCACGCAGGGTCTTGGGGATGTGGGTCTGGGGTCCCACCAGGTGTAAGGGGCAGAGGGACAAGAGGATGGGGTCCCACCAGGTGTGGGGACGTGGGTCTGGGGTCCCACCAGGTGCAGGGACTTGGGGACGTGGGGATGGGGTCCCACCAGGTGTAAGGGTCAGAGGGACGTGGGGACGGGGTCCCACCAGGGTGGATGAACACGAGGAGGTGGCTCTGGGGTCCCACCAGGTCATACGACCGTGGTGGGGACGTGGGGATGGGATCCCACCAGGTTGGATGGAGGGGGGGGTGGGTCTGGGGTCCCACCGGTGCCCTTGGTGATACCTTCGGAGTGGTGGGACAGGATGAGGAGGCTGACGCAGGCGGCGCCGGCGCCGGAGCCGAAGATGGTGATGCGCTGGGGGTCCCCCCCGAAGTGCCCCACGTTCTCCTGAAGCCACCGCAGGGCCTGGATCTGGTCCAGGAGGCCGTAGTTGCCCTTGGCCGCTTGGTCCCCCGTGCTCAGGAACCCTGGGGGGACACCACGGGGCGAGGGGTGGGGGGGGACGAGGGGAGGGGGCGGGAGCTCCACCGGGGCCTTCGGGATCTCGGGGAAGGGGGGTTTCCCCGGGGTCACCACGGCCAACCCCGGGACCCCCAAGGAGGTTCCCCATCACCCCATGGTGTCCTCGTGACCTCAAGAAGGTTCTCCATGACCTTCACACCCAACCAATGACCCCAAGGAGGTTCCCCATGGTGTCCCCGTGACCCCAAGAAGGTTCTCCATGATGTCCCCATGACCCCAAGAAGGTTCTCCATGACCTTCACACCCAACCAATGACCCCAAGGAGGTTCCCCATGGTGTCCCCGTGACCACAAGAAGGTTCTCCATGACCTTCACACCCAACCAATGACCCCAAAGAGGTTCCCCATGGTGTCCCCGTGACCACAAGAAGGTTCTCCATGATGTCCCCATGACCCCAAGAAGGTTCTCCATGACCTTCACACCCAACCAATGACCCCAAGGAGGTTCCCCATGGTGTCCCCGTGACCTCAAGAAGGTTCTCCATGACCTTCACACCCAACCAATGACCCCAAAGAGGTTCCCCATGGTGTCCCCGTGACCCCAAGAAGGTTCTCCACGACCTTCACACTCAACCAATGACCCCAAACAGGTTCCCCACGGTGTCCCCATGACCTCAAGAAGGTTCTCCATGACCTTCACACCAAACCAATGACCCCAAGGAGGTTCCCCATGGTGTCCTCATGACCTCAAGAAGGTTCTCCATGACCTTCACACCCAACCCATGACCCCAAGGAGGTTCTCCTTGATCTCCACACCCAACCCATGACCCCAAGGAGGTTCTCCTTGATCTCCACACCCAACCAATGACCCCAAGATGGTTCTCCTTGATCTCCACACCCAACCCATGACCCCAAGGAGGTTCTCCTTGATCTCCACACCCAACCAATGACCCCAAGGAGGTTCTCCTTGATCTCCACACCCAACCAATGACCCCAAGAAGGTTCTCCATGACCTTCACACCCAACCAATGACCCCAAGGAGGTTCTCCTTGATCTCCACACCCAACCCATGACCCCAAGACGGTTCTCCTTGATCTCCACACACAACCAACGGCCCCAAGAAGGTTCTCCTTGATCTCCACACCCAACCAATGACCCCAAGGAGGTTCTCCTTGATCTCCACACCCAACCCATGACCCCAAGACGGTTCTCCTTGATCTCCACACACAACCAACGGCCCCAAGAAGGTTCTCCTTGATCTCCACACCCAACCAATGACCCCAAGGAGGTTCTCCTTGATCTCCACACCCAACCAATGACCCCAAGACGGTTCTCCTTGATCTCCACACACAACCAACGGCCCCAAGAAGGTTCTCCTTGATCTCCACACCCAACCAATGACCCCAAGAAGGTTCTCCTTGATCTCCACACCCAACCCATGACCCCAAGGAGGTTCTCCTTGATCTCCACACCCAACCAATGACCCCAAGAAGGTTCTCCTTGATCTCCACACCCAACCAATGACCCCAAGACGGTTCTCCTTGATCTCCACACACAACCAATGACCCCAAGACGGTTCTCCTTGATCTCCACACCCAACCCATGACCCCAAGAAGGTTCTCCTTGATCTCCACACCCAACCAATGACCCCAAGAAGGTTCTCCTTGATCTCCACACCCAACCAATGACCCCAAGGAGGTTCTCCTTGATCTCCACACACAACCAATGACCCCAAGACGGTTCTCCTTGATCTCCACACACAACCAACGGCCCCAAGAAGGTTCTCCTTGATCTCCACACCCAACCAATGACCCCAAGAAGGTTCTCCTTGATCTCCACACCCAACCCATGACCCCAAGGAGGTTCTCCTTGATCTCCACACCCAACCAATGACCCCAAGAAGGTTCTCCTTGATCTCCACACCCAACCAATGACCCCAAGACGGTTCTCCTTGATCTCCACACACAACCAATGACCCCAAGACGGTTCTCCTTGATCTCCACACCCAACCAATGACCCCAAGAAGGTTCTCCTTGATCTCCACACCCAACCAATGACCCCAAGACGGTTCTCCTTGATCTCCACATCCAACCCATGACCCCAAGGAGGTTCCCCATGGTCCCCACACCCCACCCACGTTCCCCCCCCTGCCCCGTACCGAGGACGCCGAGCCGGTAGTTCATAGTGACGACGATGACGTTGCCGTAGGCGGCGAGGACGCTGCCGTCGAACATGTTCCCCGTCCCCTCCATGTAGGACCCCCCGTGGAGGAAGAGCATCACCGGCTTCTTCCCGCTGTCCCGGATGTCTGGGGGGGGGGGGAAACGATGGGGACGGGGTCAGGGGGACCCCCAGGGACCCCCCCCCCCAAAACCCCCTGAGGAACCCCAAGAACCAAGAGGCCCTCTTGGGGATCTCCCACCACCAGGGACCCCACCACCCCCTTAGGGACCTCAAAGTACCAAAGACCCCCTTGAGGACCCCCCCCCAAGCTTCAGGTACTCCCATTGGGGTCCTCTCAGTCGGGGACCCCCTTGGGGACCCCCCCCTGGTATCAGGGACCCCCTTGGGGACCCCCCCACAATAACTGGGGACCTCTCCCCCTCCAATGTCACTTTGGGGACCCCCTCTTTGCCCCCAGAGCTGGAGGGGAGGGGGGGGGACCCTGATATCTGGATGGGGGAGGGGGGATGGGACTGGGGGGGACCCCAATTTCCAGGATTGGGGGGGGGAGGGGGATACGGGGATGGGAGGGGGAGACCCCGATATCTGGGGTTGAGGGGGGGAGGGGGGGACCCCGATATCTGGGGGGGAAGGGGGGTGGGGGGGAGGGGCGTGTCCAAAAAAAAAAAAAGCCACAAAAACCACCAAAACACCAAAAAAAGAACCAAAAAGACCCCCAAAATTAAAAATTCTCCCCCAAACCCCCCCCAAAGAAGCAAAAGCAGCCAAAAACCAACAAAAAAACCCCAAACCAGCGCCAAAAAAAGAACCAAAAGAGGCAAAAATGAAAAAAATAAAAAAAGGGGGGTTCCCCCTCCTAAAAAAAGGGGGAGGGGAAGGGGGGGATTTGTGGTCTTGGGGTGAAAGAAAAAAGGGGAAATGGGGAAAAGGGGGAAATACTGAAAAAAAACCCAAAAATACCAATAAAAAAACAAAAGAAAACCTAAAAAAAAACAAAACTAAAAAAAACCAAAACCAAAATCAAAATAAAACAAAGAAAACCCAAAGAAACTCCCCAAACTAAAAAAAGTCCCCAAAAATACAGAAAAACCCACCTTGAATAAAGAAAAAAATAAAATACTCACCCAAAAAACATAAAAAAGGCAAAAAAGAAGCCATAAAACAAACAAGAAAGCCCAACCCCCCAAAAAATACAAACCCACCCCAAAACCTAAAAAAAACCCCCAAGAAACAAAAAAAATTAAAAAAAACCTTTAAAATCTAAAAAAAATTAAAAACAACCCCCAAAAATTAAAAAAAAATAACCATTCCCCCAAAAACCACAAAAATCCCACCCAACCCCCCCCAAAAAACAGAAACTTCCCCCCCGAGAAACCAAGAAAACCCAACCCCCCCCCAAAAATAAACCCCAAACCCCAAAGAAACCTCAAAAAGGAAAAGAAAAACAACAAAGGCCCCAAAAATGGAAAAAAATCAAACAAAACAAACAAAAATACAAAAGAAAAAATACAAAAGAAAAGAAAACAAAAGAAAAGAAAACAAAAGAAAACAATAAACCAGGAAAAAAAAACCTCAACTCCCCCCAAAAATACAGGAAAACAAAGAAAGCACCAAAAAACCAAGAAAACTCAAGAAAACTTAAAAAAAAAGAAATAGAAAACAGAAAAAGGAAAAAAAAGATAAAAAATAAGGCAAAAAATAAAAAAGGCAAAAAAATAAAAAGGGAAAAGATAAAGAAGGCAAAAAAAGAAAAAAAGGCAAAAAATTAAAAAAGGCAAAAAAATAATAAAAGGGAAAAAGAAAAAAGGGAAAAGGAAAAGGAAAAAAGGGAAAGAACAAAAAGTGAAAAAGAAAAAAGGGAAAATAAAAAGGGAGAAAAACAAAAAAGGGAGAAAATAAAAAAGGGAGAAAATAAAAAAGGGAGAAAATAAAAAGGGAGAAAATAAAACAGGAAAAACAAACAAAGGGAAAAATAACAAAGGAGAAAAATAAAAAAGGAAAAAAGGGGAAAATAAAAACCAGAAAATAAAAATGGGAAAAATAAAAAAGGGAAAAAAGGGAAGAATAAAGGGAAAAATAAAAAAGGGAAAAAATAGGAAAGGGAAAAAATTAAAAAGGAAAAAATAAAAAAGGAAAAGAAAAGGAAGAAATGAAAAGGGAAAAAATAAAAAAGGGGAAAAGGCAAAGAATAAAAAAGGAATAAAATAAAATAAAATGGAAAAAATAAAAGAGAAAAATAAAAGGGAAAATTAAAAGGGAAAAAAATAAAAGGGAAAAATTAAAAGGGTAAAAATAAAAGGGAAAAAATAAAAGGGAAAAAATAAAAGGGAAAAAATAAAAGGGAAAAAATAAAAGGGAAAAAATAAGAGGGAAATAATTAAAAGGGAAAAAATAAAAGGGAAAAATTAAAAGGGAAAAAATAAAAGGGAAAAATTAAAAGGGAAATAATTAAAAGGGAAAAATTAAAAGGGAAAAATTAAAAGGGAAAAATTAAAAGGGAAAAATTAAAAGGGAAAAATTAAAAGGGAAAAAAATAAAAGGGAAAAAAATAAAAGGGAAACAATTAAAAGGGAAAAATTAAAAGGGAAAAAAATAAAAGGGAAAAAATAAAAGGGAAACAATTAAAAGGGAAAAATTAAAAGGGAAAAAATAAAAGGGAAAAAATAAAAGTGAAAAATTAAAAGCGAAAAAATAAAGGAAAAATTTAAAAGGGAAAAAATTAAAAGGGAAAGAATAAAAAGGGAAAAAATAAAAAGGGGAAAAATTAAAAGGGAAACATTAAAAGAGAAAAAATAAAAAGGGGAAAAATTAAAAGGGAAAACATTAAAAGAGAAAAAATAAAAAGGGGAAAAATTAAAAGGGAAAACATTAAAAGAGAAAAAATAAAAAGGGGAAAAATTAAAAGAGAAAAAATGAAAGGGAAAAATTTAAAAGGGAAAAAATTAAAAGGGAAAGAAGAAAAAAGGGGAAAAAGGCAAAAAATAAAAAAGGAAAATATAAAAAAGAAAAAAGGAAAAATAAAAAAGTAAAAATTAAAAAAAGGAAAAATTAAAAAAGGAAAAAAAGGAAAAAAAAAAAAGAAAAAAAGGAAAAAAGGTAAAAAAAATTAAAGGAAAAAATAGAAAAAAACCAACAACAAAAATAAGAAAAAAATAAGAAAGAAAAGAAAGCAAAACCAAAAATCCCCAAAAAGTCCCCCGGAAAAGCCCCCGATCCCTGCGGAGCCCTCATGCACCCGGCACCCGGCACCCGGCACCCGGCACCCGGCACCCGGCACCCGGCACCCGGCACCCGGCACCCGGCACCCTGGTACCTGGCTCCGGGGCGGCGGCGCCGTCCTCGCGCTTTTTGGCGAGCAAACCTGGACCAAAGGAACACAAAAGGGAGCAAAATTGGGGGCGGAAAAAGCAAAACCGGGGAAAACGCCCCAAAAACCAAAACCAAAAACGTCCCCCCCGGCCCCCAAAATCGAGGGGAAAATCGAGGGGTGGAGCCGGCTCTAAAGGGGAGTCTGGGGGAAGAGGAGAAAAAGAAGAAGAAGAAGAAGAAGAAGAGTGGAACGGCCCAAAAAAGGGGGAAAAGGGGGAAAAAGGGGGAAAGGGAAAAGGGGGAAAAGGGGGGGGAAAGGGGAAAAGGGGGGAAATGGGGGGAATGCGGGGAATGGGGGGAAATGGGGGGAAATGTGGAAATGTGGAAATGGGGGAAAAGGGGGAAAAGGGGGAAAAGGGGGAAAAGGGGGAAAAGGGGGAAAAGGGGGGAAGGGGGGAAATGGGAAAAATGGGGGGAATGGGGGAAATGGGGGGAAGGGGGGGAAATGGGGGAAAAATGGGAAAAATGGGGGGAAAGGGGAAATGGGGAAATGGGGGAAAGGGGGGAAAGGGGGAAAAAGGGGGAAAAGGGGGAAAGGGGGGAAGGGGGGAAAGGGGGGAAAGGGGAAAAGGGGGGAAAGGGGGAAATGGGGAAAGGGGGGAAAGGGGGGAAAGGGGGGAAAGGGGGGAAAGGGGGGGAAAGGGGGGAAAATGGGAAAAATGGGGGGAAAGGGGAAATGGGGAAATGGGGGGAAAGGGGGGAAGGGGGGAAAATGGGGGAAATGGGGGAAAGGGGGGAAAGGGGGAAATGGGGAAATTGGGGGAAAAGGGGGAAATGGGGGAAAAGGGGAAAACAGGAAAAATGGGGGGAAATGGGGGAAATGGGGGAAATTGGGAAAAATGGGGGGAAAATGGGGAAATGGGGAAAACAGGGAAAATGGGGGGAAATGGGGGAAATGGGGGAAATTGGGAAAATGGGGGTAAAAGGGGGCAGATTGGGGAAAATGGGTGAATGAGGGAAAACGTGAATGGGGAAAATGGGGGAAAATGGGGGGAAAACGGGGTAAAATGAGGATAAACGGAGTAAACCGGGGTAAAATGTGGCAAATTGGGATAAAAGAGGGGAAATGGGGGAAAAATGGGGGGTGGGGGTGGAGAACTTCAGGGTGGACTTGGGGATGGACGAAAGGAAGTCGGGACAGACGGACAGAGGGGCGGGGGGAGGACGGACGGACACGGGGACGGGTGGGGGGAGGGGGGGACAGACGGACACCGGGGCGGGGGCGGGGCCACTGCCCCCTCCTCCTTCCCCCCCCCCCCCCCCCCCCGCTCACCCCTCAGGGACCCCGGTGGCCGGTGGGGGGAGAGGGAGAGGGGGGGGATGGGGGGGAACCCCAACATCAGCCCCCGGTGGGGGAGGGGCGGCCCCATCCCCCGATTTGCCCAAATCTGCCGCTTTTCACCCCAATTCCCAACCCTTTCCCACCCGAGTTTGCCCATTTTCTCCATTTTTTGCCCCATTTCTCACCCCCCCATTTCCAGATTTCCAACTTTTTCAGTCCAAATTCTCCATTTTTCATCCAAATTTCCCCATTTTCATCCCAAATTTCCTCATTTTCTTCCAAATTTCCCCATTTTCATCCCAAATTTCCCCATTTTTCAGCCAAATTTCCCCATTTTCAGCCCAAATCCTGCACTTTTCAGCCCAATTTCCCCATTTCCCACCCAGTTACCTTCTTGCCTGATTTTCCCCATTTCTGGCCCAATTCTCCCATTTCCTGCCCAATTTCCACTTTCCTTGACCTATTTCTCAATTTCCAGCCCAATTTTGCCCATTTCCCACTCAGTTTTCCCATTTTCAGCCCAATTTTCCCATTTTTCACCCCATTTCCTGCCTTATTTTCCCATTTTCACCCCATTTCTTGCCCATTTCCAGCTCAATTTTCCCGTTTTTCACCTGATTTTCCCCATTTCCTGCCCAATTTTCCAATTTTTCAGCCCAAATTTCCCATTTCCTGCCCAATTTCTCCGTTTCCCACCCAATTTTTCCCATTCCTCTCCCAACTTCCCCATTTTTCACCCAATTTCCCCCCCTCATTTTCCCTTTCCTCAAATCCACCCTTTTTCACCCCATTTCCTGCTCCAATTGCCCTTCCCCATTTCCTCCCTCACCGGGGCGGGGCCTGCCCCGGCCTCTGACCACGCCCACTCGTGACCACGCCCCATTAGGCCACGCCCCCAATGGTCCTCTATGGGGATGCAGCACCTGAGGTCCAGGTGGTCCTCGCCCACCCCAGCCCCGCCCCTCCCATGTGCCCCGCCCACCTATTGACCCCGCCCATTCCTATTGACCACGTGGCCCCGCCCATGTGACCACGCCCACGTGGCCCCGCCCATCACATTGGAAGACAGAGCTTGTGGTCCAGGTTGTCCCCACACCCCACCCCATTCCCCGCACCCCAGCCCCACCCAGAGGCCACGCCCACCTTAACTGGCCACGCCCACCACGACCGGACACGCCCGCCTCAATTGGCCCCGCCCACTCCCACATGGCCCCGCCCACCGCCTTTATCGGGATGCAGAGCCTGAGGTCCAGGTGGTCCTCGCCCTCTTATCCCACCCCCACCCAGCCCCTCCCACCTTCCCCACCCAATCCTGTTTGGCCACACCCACCTCTTTCTGATCCCGCCCACCCATATGGCCCCGCCCACTCCCATCTGGCCCCGCCCACCCTCCTCTATAGGGACGCAGACCTCGTGGCCCAGGTGGTCCTCGCCCTCTCATCCCACCCCATCCCCGCATCCCTCCGCATCCCAGCGCCCCCCCCAAGCCCCCCAACTGCCCCCCAACCCCCCCAGCCCCCCATCCCCCCCCAAACTGCCCCATTTGCCCCCCCCAAACCCCCCCAGACCCCCTTCCATCCTCAGAGGGGATGCAGAGCCTGTGGTCCAGGTGGTCCTCGCCCTCTCATCCCGCCCCATCCCCGCATCCCTTCGCATCCCTCTTCATCCCTCCGCATCCCAATGCCCCCCCAGCCCCCCCAGCCCCCCTGAGCCCCCCCAAACTGCCCCATTTGCCCCCCCCCCCAGCCCCCGTACCGTCCTCGGTGGGCACGTAGAGGTTGAGGTACAGACAGTCCTCGCTCTGCGCCGCCACGTACGCGCCGGCCGCTTCCAGGTTGTCGCTGAGCCAGAGGGGCAGCATCAGCGGGGGGGGCCCCCCCCGTAGGTTTTGGGGGCAAGCGGGGGCGAAGGAGGTGGCGTCTCGAACCCCCCCCCAGGCGGCCGGAGCTTCGGGGGGCGCCCAGCGGCGGGGGCCGAGGGGGGGAGCGGCGTAAGGGACCCCCAAGAAGGCTTGGACGGGGCCGAGGAGTTCGTTGCTGAGGTCCCGTCGAGCCCCCCGTAAGCGGCCGTACTGGGTGGGCACCACCGGGAACCGGGGGTCCGGGGGGGGGTCCCCGCCTCCCGCTGGGGCCGCAGGGGGGGGCTGGGGAGGGGGTTGGGGTTGGGGGGCGCCGGGGGGGGCCCAAAGAGCCAGGGCCAAGGCCAGAGCCAACGGAGGGGGCGGCATGGCGGGGGGAAGGGCGGAGAGGGGAGGGGGAGGGGGTGTGGGAGGGGGGGAGGGGGGAGGGAAGGAGGGGGTGGGAATTGGGGGGGAGGGGGGGGCCGGTTATGGGGGGCTGAGGGGGGGGCGTGGCATGGTGGGGCTGGGGGGGGCGGGGGGGTGGGGTACAGGAGGGTTGGGGGGGCAGTGGGGGGTATTGGGGTACGGGGGGGTCACGGGGGGTATTGGGGGGGTATTGGGGTACAGGGGGGTCATGGGGGGTATTGGGGTACAGGGGGGTCATGGGGGGTATTGGGGTATGGGGGGGTTGGGGTACAGGGGGGTCATGGGGGATATTGGGGTACGGGGGGGGTCACGGGGGGTATCGGGGTATGGGGGGGTTTGGGGTCCGGGGGGGGGTCACGGGGGGGACATGGGGGATATTGGGGTACAGGGGGGTATT
>JAUMJL010002161.1:32500-44013 GCA_033558185.1 Dromococcyx pavoninus | reverse complement strand
GAGGAACCCAAAAATGAGCCAAGGAACCCAAAAATGGGCCGAGGAACCCAAAAATGGGCCGAGGGACCAAAAAATGGGCCGAGGAACCCAAAAATGGCCTGAGGAACTCAAAAATGGGGCCGAGGGACCAAAAAAAGGGCGGAGGAACCAAAAAATGGCCTGAGGAACTCAAAAATGGGCCGATGGACCAAAAAATGGGCCGAGGAACCCAAAAATGGGCCGAGGGAGCCAAAAATGGGCCGAGGAATCAAAAAATCAGCTGAGGGACCAAAAAATGGACTGAGGAACCCAAAAATGAGCCAAGGAACCCAAAACTGGGCTGAGGAACCCAAAAATGGCCTTAGGAACCCAAAAATGGGCCGAGGAACCCAAAAATGGGCCGAGGGACCCAAAAATGGGCCGAGGAATCACAAAATCAGCTGAGGGACCAAAAAGTGGACTGAGGAACCCAAAAATGGCCTGAGGAATCCAAAAATGGGCCAAGGGACCCAAAAATGGGCCGAGGAATCAAAAAATCAGCTGAGGTACAAAAAAATGGACTGAGGAACCCAAAAATGAGCGAGGAACCCAAAAATCGGCCGAGGGACCCAAAAATAGCCTGAGGAACCCAAAAAAGGGGCGAGGAAGCCAAAAATGGGCCGAGGAACCCAAAAATCATTTGAGGAACCCAAAAATGGGCCGAGGAACCAAAAAATGGGTCAAGGAACCCAAAAATGGGCCAAGTGACCAAGAAATGGGCCGAGGGATCAAAAAATCAGCTGAGGGACGAAAAAATGGACTGAGGAACCCAAAATGAGCCGAGGAACCCAAAAATGGGCTGAGGGAACAAAAAATGGGCTGAGGAACCCAAAAATGGGCCAAGGGAACAAAAAATGGGCCGAGGAACCCAAAAATGGCCTGAGGAACTCAAAAATGGGCCGAGGGACCAAAAAATGGGCGGAGGAACCCAAAAATGGCCTGAGGAACTCAAAATGAGCCGAGGGAACAAAAAATGGACTGAGGAACCCAAAAGTGAGCCAAGGAACCCAAAAATGGGCCGAGGAACCCAAAAATGGGCCGAGGTACAAAAAAATGGGCCAAGGGAGCAAAAAATGGGCCGAGGAACCCAAAAATGGCCTGAGGAACTCAAAAAAGGGCCGAGGGACCAAAAAATGGGTGGAGGAACCCAAAAATGGGCTGAGGAACCCAAAAATGGCCTGAGGAACCCAAAAATGGACCAAGGGACCCAAAAATGGGCCGAGGAATCAAAAAATCAGCTGAGGGACCAAAAAATGGACTGAGGAACCCAAAAATGAGCCAAGGAACCCAAAAATGGGCCGAGGAACCCAAAAATGGGCCGAGGGACCAAAAAATGGGCCGAGGAACCCAAAAATGGCCTGAGGAACTCAAAAATGGGCCGAGGGACCAAAAAAAGGGCGGAGGAACCAAAAAATGGCCTGAGGAACTCAAAAATGGGCCGATGGACCAAAAAATGGGCCGAGGAACCCAAAAATGGGCCGAGGGACCCAAAAAATGGGCCGAGGAATCAAAAAATCAGCTGAGGGACCAAAAAATGGACTGAGGAACCCAAAAATGAGCCAAGGAACCCAAAACTGGGCTGAGGAACCCAAAAATGGCCTTAGGAACCCAAAAATGGGTCGAGGAACCCAAAAATGGGCCGAGGGACCCAAAAATGGGCCGAGGAATCACAAAATCAGCTGAGGGACCAAAAAGTGGACTGAGGAACCCAAAAATGGCCTGAGGAACCCAAAAATGGACCAAGGGACCCAAAAATGAGCCGAGGAACCCAAAATCGGCCGAGGGACCCAAAAATAGCCTGAGGAACCCAATTAAGGGGCGAGGAAGCCAAAAATGGGCCGAGGAACCCAAAAATCATTTGAGGAACCCAAAAATGGGCCGAGGAACCAAAAAATGGGTCAAGGAACCCAAAAATGGGCCAAGTGACCAAGAAATGGGCCGAGGGATCAAAAAATCAGCTGAGGGACGAAAAAATGGACTGAGGAACTCAAAAATGAGCCGAGGAACCCAAAAATGGGCTGAGGGAACAAAAAATGGGCTGAGGAACCCAAAAATGGGCCAAGGGAACAAAAAATGGGCCGAGGAACCCAAAAATGGCCTGAGGAACTCAAAAATGGGCCGAGGGACCAAAAAATGGGCGGAGGAACCCAAAAATGGCCTGAGGAATTCAAAAATGGGCCGATGGACCAAAAAATGGGCCGAGGAACTAAAAAAATGGCCTGAGGAACTCAAAAATGGGCCGAGGGACCAAAAAATGGGCGGAGGAACCCAAAAATGGCCTTAGGAACCCAAAAATGGTCCGAGGAACCCAAAAATCGGCCGAGGGACCCAAAAATGGGCCGAGGAATCACAAAATCAGCTGAGGGACCAAAAAATGGACTGAGGAACCCAAAAATGAGCCAAGGAACACAAAAATGGGCCTTAGGAACCAAAAAATGGGCCGAGGAACCCAAAAATGGCCTGAGGAACTCAAAAATGGGCCGATGGACCAAAAAATGCCTGGAGGAAACCAAAAATGGCCTGAGGAACCCAAAAATATGCCGAGAGACCCAAAAATGGGCCAAGGAACCCAAAAATGGCCTGAGGAACCCAGAAATGGACCGAAGAACCCAAAATGGGCCGAGGAAACCAAAAAAGGGGCGACTAAACCAAGAATGAGCCGAGGAAACCAAAAATAGGCCAAGGAACCCAAAAATGAGCTGAGTAACCCAAAAATGGGTTGAGGGACCAAAAAATGGGCCGAGGGACACAGAAATGGGTGGAAAAACCCAAAAATGGGCTGAGGAACCCAAAAATGGCTTTAGGAACCCAAAAATGGGCCGAGGAACACAAAAAAGGGCGGAGGAACCCAAGAATGGGCAGAGGAACCCAAAAATGGCCTGAGGGACCCAAAAATGGGCCAAGGAACCCAAAAATGTGCCGAGGAACACAAAAATCATCTGAGGGACCCAAAAATGGGCGGAGGAACCCAAAAATGGCCTGTGGAACCCAAAAATGGGCCGAGGGACCCAAAAATGAGCCAAGAAACCCAAAAATGGGACGAGGGACCAAGAAATGGGCCATGGGACCCAAAAATGGCCTGAGGAACACAGAAATGTGCCGAAGAAACCAAAAATGGGACAAGGAACCCCAAAAAGGGGCGAGGAAACCAAGAATGAGCCGAGGGACCCAAAAATGGGCCAAGGAACCCAAAAATGAGCCGAGTAACCCAAAAATGGGTTGAGGGACCAAAAAATGGGCTGAGGAACACAAAAATGGCCTGAGGAACTCATAAATGGTTCGAGGGAACAAAAAATGGACTGAGGAAACCAAAAGTGAGCCAAGGAACCCAAAAATGGGCCGAGGAACCCAAAAATGGGCCGAGGTACCAAAAAATGGGCCAAGGGAGCAAAAAATGGGCCGAGGAACCCAAAAATGGCCTGAGGAACTCAAAAAAGGGCCGAGGGACCAAAAAATGGGTGGAGGAACCCAAAAATGGGCTGAGGAACCCAAAAATGGCTGAGGAACCCAAAAATGGACCAAGGGACCCAAAAATGGGCCGAGGAATCAAAAAATCAGCTGAGGGACCAAAAAATGGACTGAGGAACCCAAAAATGAGCCAAGGAACCCAAAAATGGGCCGAGGAACCCAAAAATGGGCCGAGGGACCAAAAAATGGGCCGAGGAACCCAAAAATGGCCTGAGGAACTCAAAAATGGGCCGAGGGACCAAAAAAAGGGCGGAGGAACCAAAAAATGGCCTGAGGAACTCAAAAATGGGCCGATGGACCAAAAAATGGGCCGAGGAACCCAAAAATGGGCCGAGGGACCCAAAAATGGGCCGAGGAATCAAAAAATCAGCTGAGGGACCAAAAAATGGACTGAGGAACCCAAAAATGAGCCAAGGAACCCAAAACTGGGCTGAGGAACCCAAAAATGGACTTAGGAACCCAAAAATGGGCCGAGGAAACCAAAAATGGGCCGAGGGACCCAAAAATGGGCCGAGGAATCACAAAATCAGCTGAGGGACCAAAAAGTGGACTGAGGAACCCAAAAATGGCCTGAGGAATCCAAAAATGGGCCAAGGGACCCAAAAATGGGCCGAGGAATCAAAAAATCAGCTGAGGGACCAAAAAATGGACTGAGGAACCCAAAAATGAGCCAAGGAACCCAAAACTGGGCTGAGGAACCCAAAAATGGCCTTAGGAACCCAAAAATGGGCCGAGGAACCCAAAAATGGGCCGAGGGACCCAAAAATGGGCCGAGGAATCACAAAATCAGCTGAGGGACCAAAAAGTGGACTGAGGAACCCAAAAATGGCCTAAGGAACCCAAAAATGGACCAAGGGACCCAAAAATGGACCAAGGGACCCAAAAATGGGCCGAGGAATCAAAAAATCAGCTGAGGGACCAAAAAATGGACTGAGGAACCCAAAAATGAGCCAAGGAACCCAAAAATGGGCCGAGGAACCCAAAAATGGGCCGAGGGACCAAAAAATGGGCCGAGGAACCCAAAAATGGCTTGAGGAACTCAAAAATGGGCCGATGGACCAAAAAATGGGCCGAGGAAACCAAAAATGGCCTGAGGAACTCAAAAATGGGCCGATGGACCAAAAAATGGGCCGAGGGACCATAAAATGGGCGGGAGGAACCCAAAAATGGGCTGAGGAACCCAAAAATGGCCTGAGGAACCCAAAAATGGGTCGAGGGACCCAAAAATGGGCCGAGGAATCAAAAAATCAGCTGAGGGACCAAAAAATGGACTGAGGAACCCAAAAATGAGCCAAGGAACCCAAAAATGGACCGAGGGACCAAGAAATGGGCCATGGGACCCAAAAATGGCCTGAGGAACCCAGAAATGCGCTGAAGAACCCAAAAATGGGCCAAGGAACCCCAAAAAGGGGCGAGGAAACCAAGAATGAGCCAAGAAACCAAAAAATGGGCCAAGGAACCCAAAACTGAGCCGAGTAACCCAAAAATGGGTTGAGGGACCAAAAAATGGGCTGAGGAACACAAAAATGGCCTGAGGAACTCAAAAATGGGCCGAGGGAACAAAAAATGGACTGAGGAACCCAAAAGTGAGCCAAGGAACCCAAAAATGGGCCGAGGAACCCAAAAATGGGCCGAGGTACCAAAAAATGGGCCAAGGAAGCAAAAAATGGGCCGAGGAACCCAAAAATGGCTGAGGAACTCAAAAAAGGGCCGAGGGACCAAAAAATGGGTGGAGGAACCCAAAAATGGGCTGAGGAACCCAAAAATGGCCTGAGGAACCCAAAAATGGACCAAGGGACCCAAAAATGGGCCGAGGAATCAAAAAATCAGCTGAGGGACCAAAAAATGGACTGAGGAACCCAAAAATGAGCCAAGGAACCCAAAATGGGCCGAGGAACCCAAAAATGGGCCGAGGGACCAAAAAATGGGCCGAGGAACCCAAAAATGGCCTGAGGAACTCAAAAATGGGCCGAGGGACCAAAAAATGGGCGGAGGAACCCAAAAATGGACTGAGGAACTCAAAAATGGGCCGATGGACCAAAAAATGGGCCGAGGAACCCAAAAATGGGCCGAGGGACCCAAAAATGGGCCCGAGGAATCAAAAAATCAGCTGAGGGACCAAAAAATGGACTGAGGAACCCAAAAATGAGCCAAGGAACCCAAAACTGGGCTGAGGAACCCAAAAATGGCCTTAGGAACCCAAAAATGGGCCGAGGAACCCAAAAATGGGCCGAGGGACCCAAAAATGGGCCGAGGAATCACAAAATCAGCTGAGGGACCAAAAAGTGGACTGAGGAACCCAAAAATGGCCTGAGGAATCCAAAAATGGGCCAAGGGACCCAAAAATGGGCCGAGGAATCAAAAAATCAGCTGAGGGACCAAAAAATGGACTGAGGAACCCAAAAATGAGCCAAGGAACCCAAAACTGGGCTGAGGAACCCAAAAATGGCCTTAGGAACCCAAAAATGGGCCGAGGAACCCAAAAATGGGCCGAGGGACCCAAAAATGGGCCGAGGAATCACAAAATCAGCTGAGGGACCAAAAAGTGGACTGAGGAACCCAAAAATGGCCTAAGGAACCCAAAAATGGACCAAGGGACCCAAAAATGGACCAAGGGAACCAAAAATGGGCCGAGGAATCAAAAAATCAGCTGAGGGACCAAAAAATGGACTGAGGAACCCAAAAATGAGCCAAGGAACCCAAAAATGGGCCGAGGAACCCAAAAATGGGCCGAGGGACCAAAAAATGGGCCGAGGAACCCAAAAATGGCCTGAGGAACTCAAAAATGGGCCGATGGACCAAAAAATGGGCCGAGGAAACCAAAAATGGCCTGAGGAATTCAAAAATGGGCCGATGGACCAAAAAATGGGCCGAGGGACCATAAAATGGCCGGAGGAACCCAAAAATGGGCTGAGGAACCCAAAAATGGCCTGAGGAACCCAAAAATGGGTCGAGGGACCCAAAAATGGGCCGAGGAATCAAAAAATCAGCTGAGGGACCAAAAAATGGACTGAGGAACCCAAAAATGAGCCAAGGAACCCAAAAATGGACCGAGGGACCAAGAAATGGGCCATGGGACCCAAAAATGGCCTGAGGAACCCAGAAATGCGCTGAAGAACCCAAAAATGGGCCAAGGAACCCCAAAAAGGGGCGAGGAAACCAGAATGAGCCAAGAAACCAAAAAATGGGCCAAGGAACCCAAAACTGAGCCAAGTAACCCAAAAAATGGGTTGAGGGACCAAAAAATGGGCTGAGGAACACAAAAATGGCCTGAGGAACTCAAAAATGAGCCGAGGGAACAAAAAATGGACTGAGGAACCCAAAAATGGCCTGAGGAACTCAAAAATGAGCCGAGGGAACAAAAAATGGACTGAGGAACCCAAAAGTGAGCCAAGGAACCCAAAAATGGGCCGAGGAACCAAAAAATGGGCCGAGGTACCAAAAAATGGGCTGAGGGAACAAAAAATGGGCTGAGGAACCCAAAAATGGGCCAAAGGAACAAAAAATGGGCCGAGGAACCCAAAAATGGCCTCAGGAACTCAAAAATGGGCCGAGGGACCAAAAAATGGGCGGAGGAACCCAAAAATGGCCTGAGGAACTCAAAAATGAGCCGAGGGAACAAAAAATGGACTGAGGAACCCAAAAGTGAGCCAAGGAACCCAAAAATGGGCCGAGGAACCCAAAAATGGGCCGAGGTACCAAAAATGGGCCAAGGGAGCAAAAAATGGGCCGAGCCGAGGAACCCAAAAATGGCCTGAGGAACTCAAAAAAGGGCCGAGGGACCAAAAAATGGGTGGAGGAACCCAAAAATGGGCTGAGGAACCCAAAAATGGCCTGAGGAACCCAAAAATGGACCAAGGGACCCAAAAATGGCCGAGGAATCAAAAAATCAGCTGAGGGACCAAAAAATGGACTGAGGAACCCAAAAATGAGCCAAGGAACCCAAAAATGGGCCGAGGAACCCAAAAATGGGCCGAGGGACCAAAAATGGGCCGAGGAACCCAAAAATGGCCTGAGGAACTCAAAAATGGGCCGAGGGACCAAAAAAAGGGCGGAGGAACCAAAAAATGGCCTGAGGAACGCAAAAATGGGCCGATGGACCAAAAAATGGGCCGAGGAACCCAAAAATGGGCCGAGGGACCCAAAAATGGGCCGAGGAATCAAAAAATCAGCTGAGGGACCAAAAAATGGACTGAGGAACCCAAAAATGAGCCAAGGAACCCAAAACTGGGCTGAGGAACCCAAAAATGGCCTTAGGAACCCAAAAATGGGCCGAGGAACCCAAAAATGGGCCGAGGGACCCAAAAATGGGCCGAGGAATCACAAAATCAGCTGAGGGACCAAAAAGTGGACTGAGGAACCCAAAAATGGCCTGAGGAATCCAAAAATGGGCCAAGGGACCCAAAAATGGGCCGAGGAATCAAAAAATCAGCTGAGGTACCAAAAAATGGACTGAGGAACCCAAAAATGAGCCGAGGAACCCAAAAATCGGCCGAGGGACCCAAAAATAGCCTGAGGAACCCAAAAAAGGGGCGAGGAAGCCAAAAATGGGCCGAGGAACCCAAAAATCATTTGAGGAACCCAAAAATGGGCCGAGGAACCAAAAAATGGGTCAAGGAACCCAAAAATGGGCCAAGTGACCAAGAAATGGGCCGAGGGATCAAAAAATCAGCTGAGGGACGAAAAAATGGACTGAGGAACTCAAAAATTAGCCGAGGAACCCAAAATGGGCTGAGGGAACAAAAAATGGGCTGAGGAACCCAAAAATGGGCCAAGGGAACAAAAAATGGGCCGAGGAACCCAAAAATGGCCTGAGGAACTCAAAAATGGGCCGAGGGACCAAAAAATGGGCGGAGGAACCCAAAAATGGCCTGAGGAATTCAAAAATGGGCCGATGGACCAAAAAATGGGCCGAGGAACTAAAAAAATGGCCTGAGGAACTCAAAAATGGGCCGAGGGACCAAAAAATGGGCGGAGGAACCCAAAAATGGCCTTAGGAACCCAAAAATGGTCCGAGGAACCCAAAAATCGGCCGAGGGACCCAAAAATGGGCCGAGGAATCACAAAATCAGCTGAGGGACCAAAAAATGGACTGAGGAACCCAAAAATGAGCCAAGGAACACAAAAATGGGCCTTAGGAACCAAAAAATGGGCCGAGGAACCCAAAAATGGCCTGAGGAACTCAAAAATGGGCCGATGGACCAAAAAAATGCCTGGAGGAAACCAAAAATGGCCTGAGGAACCCCAAAATATGCCGAGAGACCCAAAAATGGGCCAAGGAACCCAAAAATGGCCTGAGGAACCCAGAAATGGACCGAAGAACCCAAAAATGGGCCGAGGAAACCAAAAAAGGGGCGACTAAACCAAGAATGAGCCGAGGAAACCAAAAATAGGCCAAGGAACCCAAAAATGAGCTGAGTAACCCAAAAATGGGTTGAGGGACCAAAAAATGGGCCGAGGGACACAGAAATGGGTGGAAAAACCCAAAAATGGGCTGAGGAACCCAAAAATGGCTTTAGGAACCCAAAAATGGGCCGCGGAACACAAAAAAAGGGCGGAGGAACCCAAGAATGGGCAGAGGAACCCAAAAATGGCCTGAGGGACCCAAAAATGGGCCAAGGAACCCAAAAATGTGCCGAGGAACACAAAAATCATCTGAGGGACCCAAAAATGGGCGGAGGAACCCAAAAATGGCCTGTGGAACCCAAAAATGGGCCGAGGGACCCAAAAATGAGCCAAGAAACCCAAAAATGGGACGAGGGACCAAGAAATGGGCCATGGGACCCAAAAATGGCCTGAGGAACACAGAAATGTGCCGAAGAACCAAAAATGGGACAAGGAACCCCAAAAAGGGGCGAGGAAACCAAGAATGAGCCGAGGGACCCAAAATGGGCCAAGGAACCCAAAAATGAGCCGAGTAACCCAAAAATGGGTTGAGGGACCAAAAAATGGGCTGAGGAACACAAAAATGGCCTGAGGAACTCATAAATGGTTCGAGGGAACAAAAAATGGACTGAGGAAACCAAAAGTGAGCCAAGGAACCCAAAAATGGGCCGAGGAACCCAAAAATGGGCCGAGGTACCAAAAAATGGGCCAAGGGAGCAAAAAATGGGCCGAGGAACCCAAAAATGCCTGAGGAACTCAAAAATGGGCCGAGGGACCAAAAAATGGGCGGAGGAACCCAAAAATGGCCTGAGGAACTCAAAAATGGGCCGATTGACCAAAAAATGGGCCGAGGAAACCAAAAATGGCCTGAGGAACTCAAAAATGGGCCGAGGGACCAAAAAATGTGCGGAGGAACCCAAAATGGGCCGAGTGACCAAAAAATGGGCGGAGGAACCCAAAAATGGGCTGAGGAACCCAAAAATGGCCTGAGGAACCCAAAAATGGGCCTAGGAATCAAAAAATCAGCTGAGGGACCAAAAAATGGACTGAGGGACCAAAAAATGGACTGAGGAACCCAAAATGAGCCAAGGAACCCAAAAATGGGCTGAGGAACCCAAAAATAGCCTTAGGAACCCAAAAATGGGCCGAGGAACCCAAAAATGGGCCGAGGACCCAAAAATGGGCCGAGGAATCACAAAATCAGCTGAGGGACCAAAAAGTGGACTGAGGAACCAAAAAATGGCCTGAGGAACCCAAAAATGGGCCGAGGGACCCAAAAATGGGCCGAGGAATCAAAAAATCAGCTGAGGGACCAAAAAGTGGACTGAGGAACCCAAAAATGTGCCGAGGAAAACAAAAATCATCTGAGGGACCCAAAAATGGGCGGAGGAAACCAAAAATGGCCTGAGGAACCCAAAAATGGCCCTAAGCCTAACCCTAAACCTAAGCCTAAGCCTAAGCCTAAGCCTAAGCCTAACCCTAACCTAACCCTAACCCTAACCCTAACCCTAACCCTAACCCTAACCCTAACCCTAACCCTAACCCTAACCCTAACCCTAAGCCCCTAACCCTAACCCTAAGCCCCTAACCCTAACACTAACCCTAACCCTAAGCCTAACCCTAACCCTAACCCTAACCCTAACCCTAACCCTAACCGTAAACCTAACCCTAAACCTAAACCCTAAACCTAACCCTAAAACTAACCCTAACCCTAATGCCTAACCCTAACCCTAAACCTAACGCTAACCCTAACCCTAACCCTAACCCCTAACCCTAACCCCAAACCCTAACCCTAACCCTAACCCTAACCCTAACCCTAACACTTACCCCTAACCCCTAACCCTAAACCTAACCCTAACCCTAACCCTAAACCTAAGCGTAACCCTAAACCTAACCCTAACCCTAACCCTAAACCTAACACTAACCCTAACCCTAATCCTAAACCCTAACCCTAACCCTAACCCTAAGCCTAAGCCTAAGCCTAACCCTAACCCTAAGCCTAAACCTAAGCCTAACCCTAACCCTAACCCTAACCCTAACCCTAACCTAACCCTAACCCTAACCCTAACCCTAACCCTAACCCTAACCCTAACCCTAACCCCTAACCCTAACCCTAACCCTAACTCTAACCCTAACCCTAACCCCTAACCCTAAACCTAACCCTAAACCTAACCCTAAACCCTAACCCTAACCCCCTAACCCTAACACTAACCCTAACCCTAACACTAACCCTAACCCCTAACACTAACCCTAACCCTAACCCTAACCCTAACCCTAACCCTAACCCTAACACTAACCCTAAACCTTGCCCTTACCCTAAACCTAACCCTAACACTAACCCTAACCCTAACCCTAAAACCTAACCCTAACCCTAACCCTAACCCTAACCCCTAAGCCTAACCCTAACCCTAACCCTAACCCTAACCCTAACCCTAACCGTAAACCTAACCCTAACCCTAAACCCTAAACCTAACACTAACCCTAACCCTAACGCCTAACCCTAACCCTAAACCTAACGCTAACCCTAACCCTAACACTAACCCCTAACCCTAACCCCAAACCCTAACCCTAACCCTAACCCTAACCCTAACCCTAACCCTTACCCCTAACCCCTAACCCTAAACCTAACCCTAACCCTAACC
>JAUMJL010002159.1:0-17613 GCA_033558185.1 Dromococcyx pavoninus | reverse complement strand
GGGGGTGTGGTCCCGGTGTCAGGGGGCGGTCCCGGTGCCGGTGGGGCGGTGCCGGCGATGCAGGGCGGTGCCGGTGGGGCGGTGCTGGGGGGCGGTGCCAGTGCCGCGGAGGGTGGGGTTTCGGGGGGCGGTGCCGGTGCCGTTGTGCGGCGCTGCCCGGCGGCTCCGGCAGGCGGAGCGCGGTCCCCGCGGCGGGGCCGGGCATGGCGGGGTAGCGGCGCAGCGACCATGCGGCCCCGCCGCCTGCTGCCCCCGCTGCCCCCGGGACCGGTGCCCCCGGTGCCCCCGGTGCTGGCGCTGCTGGCGCTGCTGGCGGCCGCGGGGCGAGGGGCGAGGGGCGCGGCGGAGCCGGGAGCGCACGGTGAGAGCGGCCTTTGTGTGCGGGGGGGGGGAGAGGGGGGAGGAGACCCCCCCAACCGACACCCCCAGCTCGCCGGGACTGACCCCCCGAGTGTCCGTCTGTCCATCCATCCATCCGGTCGTCTGTCCCCCTCCCGGGGTGTCCGTCCGTCCATCCATCCATCCATCCATCCATCCATCCATCCATCCATCCATTCATCCATCCGCCCCCCCCCCCCCCCCGTCTGTCTGTCTGTCCCCCCGGAGCTCTCCGTCCATCCATCCGTCCATCCGTCTGTCCGCTTGCCCCGAGCTAACACATCCATCCGCCCGTCTGTGTCCCCCCCGAGCTGTCCGTCCATCTATCCATGCCCCCCCCACCCCGCCGTCTGTCTGTCCCTTCGCGGGCTATCCATCCATCCGTCCATCCATCCGTCTGTCTGTCCGTCTGCCCCCCCCAGTTTCCCCCTGGGCTGTCCATCCATCCCTGCCCCCCCTCCCCGACTCTCTGTCTGTCTTTACTCCCCTCGGGCTGTCCGTCCGTCCGTCCATCTATCCGTCCATCCACCCACCCATCCCGCTGTCCATCCCGGCTGTCTGTCTGTCTGTCCTGTGTGTCTGCCTGTCCCCCAACCCCCTCGCCGTTTGCCACCCATCCTTCCATCTGTGCCCCCCCCACCCCAGGGCTGTCCGTCCATCCGTCTGTCTCTGTCTGTCCTGTCCCACCCCCCCAGCTGTCCATCCATCTGTGTCCCCGTCCCCCCCCTCGTCTGTCTGTCTGTCTGCCCCCCTCCCTGGGCGGTTCGGGTCACTGGAGGGTGCTTGGGCGGGTCCTGAGTAGCACCTGAAGGTGTGGGAGAGTGGGTGGGGGTCGTGGGCAGAGCTTGGGGTGCAGGAGGCTGGGGGTGATCCCTGGCCATCAGGTGCAGGATGATAGGTGGGGGTCCTGGGCATCACGAGGGGGTGCAGTGTGATGGGTGGGGTCCCAGCCATGAGATGCAGGATGGGGCGTGCGGGTCCTGAGCAGAGCTTGGGGTGCAGCATGGTGAGTGGGGGCCTCAGGCCATGGGGGTATTGTGCAGACCTTGGGATGCAGGAGGGTGGGTGGAGGTCCTGGGCAGGAGGGTGGAGGTGGTCCCAGGCCAGAGGATGCTGGAGGGTGGGGGGGGTCCTGGGCAGAGCTTGGGGTGCAGGAAGGTGAGGTGATCCCAGGCCATGGGGTGCAGGATGGTGGGTGGGGGTCATGGATCAAGCTTGGGTGTGCAACATAGTGGGTGGGGGCCCAGGTGATGGGGTGCAGGAGGGTGGATGGGGGTCCTTAGCAGTGCCAAGGGGTGCAGGAGGGTGGGGGTGGTCCCAGGCCATGGGGTGCAGGATGATGGGAGGAGATCCTGAGCAGAGCTTGGGGGTGCAGAAGGGTGCGTGTGGGGGTCCTTTGCAGAGCCAGAGGGTGCAATGTGATGGGTGAGGGTGCCAGGATGGGGGGGGCTGGGGGGTGGTCTTGGAGAGAGCCTGGGGGTGCAGCGTGGTGGGTGGGGGCCAAGGCCATGGGGTGTGGGATGATGTGTGGGGGTTGTGGATCGAACTTGGAGGTGCAGGAGGGTGGGTGAGGGTCCTGGGCAGAGTTTGGGGTGCAGGAGGGTAGGTGGGGGTCCCAGGCCACGGGGGTCCTGAGCAGAGCTTGGGGTGCAGGATGGTGAATGAGGGCCCTGGGCAGGGTGAGTGGGGTCACCCCCATGGGCAAGGTGGGTCTTGGGGGTGCCCTGTGCTACTTTGGGGTCCCTGTGGCTCAGGTGAACCCCCCCCCCCGTGCCAGGGCAATGGGTGCTGGGGGAGTGAGATGGGGGGGGGGCTGACCCTGGCACCGCTGTGACCCCTCCTGGCTGGTGTCCCCTGTCCCTGGGGGGGTGGCAGCGGTGCCAGGGCTGGACGCAGGGTCCCGCTCCCCCCGTGGCGCCTGGCACCCCCACCCACCCATCATAGGGTCATACTGGGAGGCACTGGGAAGCTGGTGGGGTGCCAGCAGGCCTGGCAGTGGCTGTGGCACCAACTGGGGGTCTTGTGCCCGTGGGGGCAGGGAGTAGGTAGGGAGAACCTGGCATCCCCCCCCCAACCATCAGAGGGACGTGGGATCGTACTGGGAGGCACTGGGTGGCACTGGGAAGCGGGTAGGGTGCAGATCCCTCCTGGTGTCACATCTGGTCAACATCTGGGGGGCAGTTTGGGGGGGCACAACAGGGGGTCCCAAAAGCACCTGGGCTGAAGGAGGTTGTCGTCAGGGTGGCAGCGCCCTGTTGGCTGCCAAGGACCACGGGCTCTGCAGGATGGGGGGGGCAACAGGGGGACACCGGGGGGGTTTTGGGGTGCCCCCCCCCCACATTGCCCTGGTGGGACCCCCCCAAGCGCTGGGCACCCCTCGTGGGGGGTTTGGGGGGACGACACGGGGCTGATGGCCCCCCCCATATCAGTGCCCAGCATCCTACTGGGATGGTACCCAACATCCTACTGGGATGGGGCCTTCAACCTGCCAGCAAGGTGCCTGCTGGGATGGTACCTGGGATCGTACTGGGGTGGTGCCCAGGACCCACCAGGATGGTGCCCACCACCTGCAGGGTTGGGTCTCACCGATCTGTTGAGATGGGTGCCACCACCTGCTGGGAAGGTGCCCTGATCCTCCAGGAAGTGGCCATGCCCCACCAGGATGGTGCCCATGATCCACTGGGTTGGTGGCCCAGATCTGCTGGGATGGCGCCTGTGATCCTTCAGGATGGTGGCCATGACCCACCATGGTGCTGCCCGTGATCCTTTGGGATGGTGCCCATGACCTACTGGGATGGTGCCCATGATCCTTCAGGATGGTGCCCATGACCCTCTAGGATGGTTCCCACCACCCTGCTGGGATGGTGCCCATGATCCTCGAGGATGGTGCCCATGATCCTTGAGGATGATGGCCATGACCTGCTAGGGTGGTGCCCATGATCTTCCAAGGATGATGGTCATAATCCTCCAAGGTAGTGCCCATGATCCTTCAGAATGGTGCCCATGACGTACTGGGATGGTCCCCACCACCCTGCTGGGATGGTGCCCATGACCTACTGGGATGGTGCCCGTTATCCTTAAGGATGGTGCCCATGATCCTTGAGGTTGGTGCCCATGACCTACTGGGACGGTGCCCATGATCCTCGAGGATAGTGCCCATGATCCTTGAGGATGATGGCCATGACTTGCTAGGGTGGTGCCCATGATCTTCCAAGGATGATGGTCATGATCCTCCAGGGTGGTGCCCATGATCCTTCAGAATGGTGCCCATGGCGTACTGGGATGGTCCCCACCACCCTGCTGGGATGGTGCCCGTTATCCTCAAGGATGGTGCCCATGATCCTTGAGGTTGGTGCCCATGGCCTACTGGGATGGTGCCCCTGATCCTCGAGGATGGTGCCCATGCCCCGCTGGCCTGGTGCCCGTGACTCCTAGGCTGGTTCCCCCCACCCTTCTGGTTCGGTGCCCCCACCCCCACCCCAGGTGACTCCGCGGGGTGCCCGGTGCCCTCACCCGGTGCCCCCCGGTGTCCCTGCAGAGGTGCTGCTGAAGGTGCAGGTCTACGAGAGTGGCACGCTGGTCCCGCTGGCCCGCGCCACCCTGGAGGTCCTGGGCAACCGCAGCTCGCTGGCCGCGGGCACCACGGACGCGGAGGGCGCGGGGGTCCTGCCCGTCCCCTACCGCCTGGGCACCTGGCTGCTCGTCACCGCCACCCGCCGCGGCCACGTGCCCGCCTCCGCCCCCTGGCGCGTCACCAAGCTGCCACGTGAGTCACGGGGAGCGGGGGGGGGGCACCCCGGCTCTGACTGGGGGGGTGTGGGGAATTATGGGGGGACACAAGCCCTCTGAGCCCCAGTTGGGGACCCCCAGCCCCTTACTGGGGGACTCTGAGCCATTATTGGGGACCCCCAGTGCCTTACTGAGGGACTTTGAGCCCTGATTGGGGATCCCCAGTGTCTTTCTGGGGGTCTCTGAGCCATTATTGGGGACCCCCAGCCCCTTACTGGGGGGAACTGGGTCCTTATGGGGGGACACAGTCCCTCTGAGCACTTATAGGGGACCCTCAGTGCCTCACTGGGGGACTCTGAGCCATTATTGGGGACCCCCAACCCCTTACTGGAGCACTTGGAGTTCTTATTGGGATTCCAGTCCCCCTTACTGGGGGGCTCTGAGCCCATATTGGGGACCCCAACCCCTTACTGGGGAGCTCGGAGTTCTTATTGGAATTCCAGTCCCTTACTGGGGGCCTCTGAGCCGTTAGAGGGCACCCCAGTCCCTTACTGGGAGCTTCAATCCCTTATTGGGGAATCCAGATCCTTTCCTGGGGGACCCCAGTTCCTTCCTGGGAGCCTCATTCCCTTATTGGGGAGCCCCATTCCTTACTGGGACCCCAGTCGCTTCCTGGGGACCCCCAAGTCCCCCCCATCCTGGGGTGTGGGTGCTGGGGGGGGGCAGCCTGGGCTGGGTGCCAACCCTTGGCCCCAGGGCCAGCAAGGGGGGGGGGGGGGAAGCACAGGGTGGCATCAATGGGGTCACCTTGCTGGGGGGGGTCACGTGGGAGCGCTGGGGGTGTGGGGTGGGCGGGGATGGGAGTGGGTGAGGATGGGGGTGCAGGGATGAGGAGGTATGGAATAGGGGTGCAGGGATGGGGAGGTGAGGAGTGGGGGGGCAGGGATGGAGGGACAAGGGGGAGGGGGGTTCAAGAATGGAGGGGGCAGGGATGGGGGGCAGGAATCAGGGGTGCAGGAATGAGGAGGTGAGGAATGGGGGGCAGGGATGGGGGTGCAGGGATGAGGAGTTGAGGAATGGGAGGAGCAGGGAGGGGGATGCAGGGCTGGGGTGCAGGGCTGAGGAGGTGAAGATTGGGGGGGTCAGGGATGGGCAAGGTCAGAGATGGAAGTTTCGGGGTGGGGGTCCAGGGATGGAGGGGCAGGAATGGGGGTGCAGAGGTGGGGGATGCAGGGATGTGCAGGCAGAGATGGGGGACACGGATGGGGGTGCAGGTAGGAGGTGAGGAATGGGGGGGATGCAGGGATGAGGAGGTGAGGGATGTGGGCGCAGGGATGTGGATGCAGGGATGGGTCTTGCAGGGGGTGCCCCCACCCCCCCAGCTGCCTGCCACCCCCTCTCCCTCCCTGTCCCCATGTCCATCCCTGTCCCCGTGTCCTTCCCAATGTCCAATCCCACCCCTTCCCACCTTGTGGTACCCCCACCACCCCAACCTGTCCCTGCTACTGGGCTCTGATGGGGCTCATCGCCCCTGCTCCCCATCATCACCCACCCCTCCCACAACTCATGGCCCCCGGGGGGTGAGGGTATGTTTTTGGGGTACCCCCCTTTATTTTTGGGGTACCCTTCATCCCCCCCCACCTCGCAGTGTACGCCTCGGTCAGCCTCTACCTGCTCCCGGAGCGCCCCGCCACCCTCATCCTCTACGAAGACCTGGTCCAGATCCTCCTGGGCTCCCCAGGTGAGCGATGGGGATGGAGGAGGAAGATTTTTTTGGGGGGGGAGGAGGGCGTGGTTGTAGGGGTGATGCCACCTCCTGTGGGTGCTGTCGCTGTGTCGCCAGGTGCCCGGGGCCAGCCGTGGGCGCAGTTCCCGCGCCGCGCTGCCCGCCTGCCCCGCAGCTCTACCTACAGCCAACTCGCCGCCTCCCTCACGGCCGCCACCAGCCCCGGCCTGGCCAGAGCCTTCCCAGCCTTCCTCGGGGCCGAGCAGGACGGCAGCGGTACGGGGGGGGGGGGGGGCACGGGGAGGGGGACCCGGGGGGGGGAACAGGGTGTGGGGGGGGGGGCACCCCGGGATGCCACCCCAGGTGTACGGCGCTGACTGGGGGGCTCGGAGCTCTTACTGAGGGGCTTGGGGCTCTTATTGGGGTCCAGTCCGCTTACTGGGGGACTCTGAGCCATTACTGGGGGGCTCTGAGTCGTTATTGGGGGGCTTGGGGTTCTTACTGGAGACTCCAGTCCCCTTACTGGGGGGCTCTGAGTTGTTACTGGGGGGCCTGGGGTTCTTATTGGGGTTCCTGTCCGCTTACTGGGTGGCTCTGAGCCGTTACTGGGGAGCTTGGAGCTTTTATTGGGGGTCCGGTCTGCTTACTGGGGGAGTTCTGAGCCATTACTGGGGGACTCTGAGCCATTACTGGGGAGCCCCAGTCTCTTACTGGGGCACCCCAATCCCTTCTGGTGCCCCGTGAGGCCACCCCCTGCCTATGTCCCTGTCCCCTGTGCCCACAGCCAATGCCACCTGGCTGGAGCTGCTGCCCGTGGTGGCTCTCAGCGTCCATCTCTTCACCGGCAACGGGACGGAGGTGCCACTGGCCGGTCCCGTCCACCTCTCCGTCCCTTTGGCCCCCGATGCTGGACCCGTGGTGGCCACCAGCGTCCCAGCCTGGAGGTTTGACCCCAAGAGTGGTGAGTGCTGGGTGGAGGTGGTGGTCATGGGGGTGATGGGTTTGGGGGGGGGCTCAACCAAGGTCCTGACCACAGCTTGGGTTGGTGGGACACCTGCACCCACCTGGCACCTTGACCACCAGTGTGCCAGGCTGGAGGTTGGACCCCAAGGGTGGTGGTTGATGGGGTTGGTGGTCATGGGGGTGATGAGTTGTGGGATCTCAGCTGGGGTCCTGACCACGGGGTGGAGTTGGTGGGACACATGTACCCATCTGGCACCTGTGGTGGCTACCAGTGTGCCAGCCCTGAGGCTGGACCCCAGGAGTGGCGGTTGAGGGAGTTGGTGGCCTTGGGGTTGATGAGTTTTGGGGTCTCAACCATGGCTTGGGTTGGTGGGACACCTGCACCCACCTGGCACCTTGACCACCAGCGTGCCAGGCTGGAGGTTGGACCCCAGGCTTGGTGGTTGAGGGGGTGGAGGTCATGGTGGTGGTGGCTTTGGGGTCTCAGCCCGCTGCGGTGGCGTTGGCCGTGTGTCCCTGCAGGGCTGTGGCTCCGCAACGGGACGGGGCTGATCCGCAGGGAGGGTCACCAGCTCTACTGGACCTTCGTCTCCCCCCAGTTGGGATACTGGGCGGCGGCTCTGCCCTCGCCCAGCACAGGTAGGGGCACACCCGTGGGTCCCGGTGGGGGCTGTCCTGTCCTGAGGGGTGGCAGCACCTCAGGGGGAGGAGGGACACCCCTGGGGTGCTCGGGGGGGTTGGGGGGGCGCCCCGTGGCCCATGTCGCGCCGCTGTCCCCAGGGCTGGTGGCGATGGCGGCGGGCGTGAGGGACATCACCACCTACCACACCATCTTCCTGCTCACCATCCTGGGTGCCCTCGCCCTGCTCGTCCTCATCCTCCTCTGCCTCCTCATCTACTACTGCAGGTCAGCAGCACCCCCCCTTGGCACCCCGGGCACCCTAGAGCTGAGTATGGGGGGACAGCACCCATCGGGCACCCTATAGCTGGGTATGGGGGGCGGTGGGATACATAGACCCCCCCCTTGGCACCCTGGGCCCCCTAGAGCTGGGTATGGGGGGCGGTGGGACACATGGACCCCCCTTGGCACCCCGGGCACCTTATAGCTGGGTATTGGGGGGGCAGCACCCACTGGGCACCCTATAGCTGGGTATGGGGGGGGTCCACCATCCCCCTGCCCTGCACCCTGGGTGCCCAATAGCTGCTTTGGGAGCCACCACCCCCTGCCCCCCACGCTGGGTGCCCTATATCTGTTTTGGGGGCACCACCCCACCCCAGGTGCCCTGTAGCTGGCTCTGGGGTGTCCACCACCCCGTTCCTGCCGCACCCCCCCATCAGGAGCTGGAGGCCGGTGTGGTGGGGGTCCCCCATCACCCCCCCACCCCCGGTGCTCCCCCCTCCCCCACCGTGTCCCCGCAGACGGCGGTGCCTGAAGCCGCGGGCTCAGCCCCGCAAGCTGCCGCTGCCGGGGCCGCTGGACTCCGCGGGACGCCGCGATCAGGCCACCTCGGTGTCCCAACTGGACCTGCTGTGCGGGGGCAGCCACCTAGAGACGGCATCCTCGGGGGGGGACACCGACCTCCCCACTCCAGGGGTGCCCCCGAACCCCCGCGACCTCCTCCCCCCCGCCCCCTCAACCCGACCGGATTTTTTCCAGGCTCCGGTTGCTCCCCCCCAGCTCCGCGCCCCCCGCGGCCCCGCCGCCACCCTCGCCCCCCCTCGCCGCCGCCAGCCCCCCCCGGCTGAGGACTTGGGGTGCCCCGGCGAAGCCTTCGGCCTCCGGGCCGCCCGCTCTGTGGACGGGCTGCAGCCCCCCGACGACCCCTCCCGCGGGACCCCCGCTTTCCCTCCCCGCCCCCCGTCGCCCACCGTCTTTGCCCGTTACGGGGGGCAACCCGGGGAGCACCCCCTGCCTGAACCCCCTCCTCGGCCCCCCTCGCTGGCCCCCCCGGGTCCCCTTCTCCTCCTGGACCGGGGCGGGGGGCACGATGATGTCTACCGGGGGGTGATGCCCACACTCCTCATCCCCGCTCGCTACATGCGCTTGGCCCCCGGCGAACCCGAGGGACCCCCCGAAAGCGACGGGGGTCCCGTTTTACCGCCGGCTCCGAGCGTCCCCCCCCCGGCCCCGTCCTCGGCGACACCGTTCGAGGAAGGGGAAAATTGGGGTGGCGGGGGGGGTGGGTCCCGCGCCCCCCAACCCGTGAGCGGCTCGGTGGCCATCCCGGTGCTGCTGGACGGGTCGGCGGTGGCGCAGCTCAACGGGGAGCTGCAAGCGCTGGCGGGGCAGCAGCTCTTAGAATTGGGGGGGCCCCCACCCCCAAGAGCTTGGTTCGTCTCCCTGGACGGCCGCTCCTCCCAGGTTCGTCATTCCTACATCGACCTGCAGGGGGGAGAGAGGGGAGGCGGCCCCGCACCCCCCGCCCGGCACCCCCGAGGTGGTGGTGGTGACGATGGAAGCCCCCGGCCCCCCCTTGTTGTCGCCTCCCCCGAGGACAACTCGCTCGCCCCCTTGTTGGAAGCGGGGAGCGGCGGGGGGGGGCGGCGAGGAGGGGGGGGCAGCGGGCGCAGCAGCGCCAGCGAAGCCCCCCGAGATTCCCTGACCAGCCCCGAGGAGGAGGCGTTGGGCGACGGGGGAGACGGCGGCGACGAAGGGGGCGACCGGAAAAGCCCCTGGCAGAAACGGGAGGAGCGGCCGCTGATGGTCTTCAACGTCAAGTGAGTGGGTGGGAGGGGGCGTATGGGGGGAGCTGGGGGCGCGGGGATGGTGGGAACCCTGCTGCTGGCATCCTGTGCTGCCACCAGCCCAGCCCACTGCCACGCCATCCCACCACCACCTCCTCATCCCACCACCCCCTCCATCCCACCACCCCATCCTGTCCCATCCCACCCCACCACGCTCATCCCACCCTTGTCCCCATCCCTGTCCTTCCGTTCCTTGCCACGGGAGGGGGCAGAGGGACAAGCCCTGGGTCACCTCCATCCCTACGTGGTTGGGACCCCCCTGGGTGTCTGGTGTCCCCCTTGTGCCACCAGGTTCTGCTTCCCTATGTCCCCCCCACCATGACCTCGCATTAACCTCTCTGTCATATGGGGGGACACACACACAAGAACCCCATGTCCCCCCCTCAATTCCCTGTCATTTGGGGGGACACACACACATGAGAAGTCCACGCCCCCCCCCTCACCTCCCTGTCACTTGGGGGGGGGGGCACAAGCACTCTATGTCCCCCCTCACCTGTCATATGGGGGGGCAAGAAGTTCGTGTCCCCCCTCAATTCCCTGTCATATGGGGGGGACACACACACCACACAAGAGCTCCCCCCCTCCATATCCTGACCCACATCCCCACTTGTGTCCCTGCAGGACGGGGGGGGCTGGCACTGCCCCCCGAGCCAGTGGTGCCTCCAAGCTGCCATAGGAGCTGGGGGGGGGTGGGGGGGACCCTGTGGGTGTGCCCCCCCCCCCAACATTGTGTGTCCCCCCCCAACAAACCCCTTGACCATGGATTTTAATTGTGTTTCTAAACGTTTTCTACGTGGTGAGAACGAAGAGGAGCCAGCAGGGGCTGGGCTGGCGGTGGGAGGGGGAGGACATGGGGGGGGGGGACATGGGGACCCCCCCCCCCCGGGCTGGGCACGTCCCTGCCCACCCTTAGATGGCATTAATATATTAAAAACAAAAACCCCATGGACTCCCCTGCTTGTGCCTCAGTTTCCCCTCGCGAGGAGCCAGGGGAGTGCGTGGGGGGGTGTTCATTCTACAAACCTTTTATTTTTGGGGGGGTGGGTGGGTGGCAGCACCCAAATTGGGGTCCCCAAGGCCATCACAGCAGGTCCCAACGCCCAGGGGTGCAGCCCCAGCCCCCCCCGGTGCAGTGGGACCCCGCGGGGCAGCAGCGACGGCCGTGGGAGCAGCAGGAGCCCTGTGGGAAGAGATGGCATCAGGTGAGGGGGGGGGGGGGGGGGGCGGGCACACACGACCCCCCCCCCCCCAAACACACACCCCCGCTGCCCCCCAACTCACCTGAGCGAAGGGGCAGCACCCCCAGGTGCCCCCCCAGCTCCGGCAGCATCGCTGCCCGCTCTGACAGGAGTGGGTGGCATCGCAAGGCACGGGGGCACCTGGCTTGGTGGTGGCAGCTCGCAGCGGGGCTGCCGGGAGGGTGGGGGCCCGAGGGGGTGGTCTGGGGGCCCCCAGCAGTGTGGGAGGGCCCAGAAGCTTCTCGCAGCTCTCGGTGGCCACGTTGCAGGTGTAGCCCCGTGGGCAGCAGTGCTGGTGGTCTCCGCAGCACACGGCCTGGGGGGGGGGGGGCAAGGGGTCCGGATGACATCCTGGCATTTGGGGTCCCAGAAGCCATGTGTCCCCCTCCTCAAATGACACCCAGATCCCCCCTCTCCCAGCGCAGGGCCCCCTGCTCCTCTGGACCCCCCCTCCCCTCACTGGGGACTCCAGCATCCCCTTGTCCCCCCATGAAGACCCCCTCTTCCCTCCCAAAGGGTCCCCCAAGACCTATTCCATTTGGGGTTCCTCAAGTGATGTGTCCCCCCCCATTCACCTGAACCCCCCCCCCCCGGTCCCCATCATCTCCTTGTCCCCTCATTGGCCCCCCCAGACCCACTCCATTCGAGGTCCCTCGTGTTCCCCCCAACAATGACACCCAGGTCCTCCCACTCCCAGCCCAGCCCAGGCCTCCCCCCGCTTCCCCCCTCCCCAACACCTCCCTCATCCCCTCACGGGTGCCCCCTCTCCCCACACAGGGGCGCCCCCCAGACCTGCTCCAGGGGGCAGCACCCCCAGGCCCCCGAGGCCAGGCGGCAGCACGTGTTCCCATCGGGACAGCTCGTCCCCTCGTCACACTTCACGTCCCCTCCCCGGGCCAGCGCGGGGGTCTTGCGCAGCCAGGGCCGGCGGCTGCCCCCCCCCTGCAGGCAGGTGCCCCCCGCGGGGTCACACGTGGAGCCGTGAGGGCAGCAGTGGATGTGATCCTCACAGCACACGGCCTGGGGGGGACACACAGGGGGGGTCAGCCCAGCCCGGGACACCCAGAGCCACCCAGGGGACACCCAGGCCTCTCCCTGTCCCACCCTGTGCCCCCTGCCCAGCCAGGCTCCATCCATCCTTCCTTACAGGATGGCTTTGGGGACCCCCCACCACCTCCTTCCACCCTCACGAGGAACCCCTCTCCCCCATGGGCACCCCCAGACCTGCTCCATCCGGGGTCCCTCAAGTTGTGTGTGCACCCCAACTCTCAGCCCACCCCACTCCACTGGGGACCCCATCGTGTCCTTGTCCCCTCATGAGGATCCCAGCATCCCCCTCTCCACTCATGGGAACCCCCTCTCCCCTTCCAAAGGGCCCCCCCAAGACCTGGTCCATCCAGGGCCCCTCAAGCCACATCCTTCCCCACTCCCACTCCCAGCCCAGCCCCTCCCCCCCCCTCGCTCCCCCCCTCCCCAACACCTCCCTCATCCCCTCACGGGTGCCCCCTCTCCCCACACAGGGGCCCCCCCCAGACCTGCTCCAGGGGGCAGCACCCCCAGGCCCCCGAGGCCAGGCGGCAGCACGTGTTCCCATCGGGACAGCTCGTCCCCTCGTCACACTTCACGTCCCCCCCCTGGGCCAGCGCGGGGGTCTTGCGCAGCCAGGGCCGGCGGCTGCCCCCCCCCTGCAGGCAGGTGCCCCCCGCAGGGTCACACGTGGAGCCGTGGGGGCAGCAGTGGATGTGATCCTCGCAGCAGACGGCCTGGGGGGGACACACAGGGGGGTCAGCCCATCCCGGGACCCCCAGAGCCACCCAGGGGACACCTGGGCCCCTCCCTGTGCCACCCTGTGCCCCCTGCCCAGCCAGGCTCCATCCACCCTGGAGAATGGTTTTGGGGACCCTCAAGCCATGTCCCCCCCGCTCCCAAGTCCATCCCTGGTCCTCCCACTCCCCTGGCCCCCCCCACCCCTTGGGGGCCCCAGCACCTCCTTGTTCCCACATGGGGACCCCCTCTCCCCCCACAGCCACCCCAGACCCACTCCATTCGAGGTCCCTCAAGCTGTGTTCCCCCCAACAATTACACCCAGGTCCTCCCACTCCTAGCCCAGCCCAGGGATCCTGTTCCCCAGGATGCCGCCCCCCTGGGGACCCCAGCACCTCCTTGCCCCCTCATGGGGACGCCCTACCCTCTTCCAAAGGGCCTCCCAGACCTGCTCCATTTGGGGTTCCTCAAGATGTGTCCCCCCCCATCAAGGACACCCAGGTCTCCCCACTCCCAGCCCACCCCACCGGGGACCCCAGCATCTCCCTGTCCCCTTATTCTCTTCCAATGCCCCCCCCCCCAGACCTGCTCCAGGGGGCAGCACCCCCAGGTCCCCAAGCTGAGGCGGCAGCACGTGTTCCCATCGGGACAGCTCGTCTCCTCGTCACACTTCACGTTCCGAGCTGGGGACAAGGGGACAGTCAGAGGTGGGCACCCCCCACCCTCCCCCGCGCTGGGATAGGCGCTGGGGGATGGGAACCTCACCTTGGGGCAGGGCTGCCCGGGGTGTGGAGATGCAGGTGGAGCGCTCCAGGTCGCAGGTGGTGCCCTGTGGGCAGCAGTGGTGCCCATCACTGCAGCACACGGCCTGTGGGACAGAGGGGCTGGGGGGGGGCTGCGGGGGCTGCTGAGCCCCCCCAGGGGCAGTGGGGATGGGGGGGTACTGGTATGGGGGGTGGGTATGGGGTGCCCAGTGTTGGGCGCAGGTAAGGGGTGCCCAGTGGGGGCTGCAGGTAAGGGGTACCTGGCATGGGGTGTGGGTAGGGGGTGCCCAGTGTGGGGTGCAGTTATGGGGTGCCCAGTGTGGGACACAGGTAAGGGGTGCCCAGTGGGGGCTGCAGGCAAGGGGTACCTGGCACGGGGTGTGGGTAGGGGGTGCCCAGCGTGGGGTGCAGGTAAGGGGTACCTTGAGTGGGGTGTGGGCTGAGGGTACAAGGTGCCCACTATGGGGTGTGGGTACAGTGTGTGGGTATGGGGCGCCCAGGATGTGCAGATACAGGGTGCTCAGTCTGGGGTGCTGGTATGGGGTGTCTGATACGGGGTGTGGGTACAGGGTGTGACTATGGGGTGCCTGGTGTAGGGTGCAGATATGGGGTGCTCAGGGTGGGGTGCGGGTACGGGGTGCCCAGTATGGGGTGTAGCTATGGGTGTAGGAATGAGGTGGGTATGGGATGCTCAGTGTGGGGTGCTGGGTACTGGGTACCAGGTATGGGGTGCCCAGTATGGGCTGTGGGTATGGGGCACCAGGTATGGGGATATGGGGTGCTCAGTGTGGGCTGTGGGTTCAGGGTGCAAGTATGGGGTGCTCAGTATGGGGTCCTCAGCGCAGGCTGTGGGTACCGGGTGCCCAGTATGGGCTGTGGGTATGGGGCACCTGGCATAGGGATACAGGGTGCTCAGTGTAGGGTGTGGGTACTGGGTGCCCAGTATGGGCTGTGGGTATGGGGACACGGGGTGCTCAGCGTGGGGAGCGGGCAGCGGGTGCTCAGTGCGGGTTGTGGGTCCAGGGTGCGGGCTGTGGGTCCAGGGTGCGGGGTGCCCAGCATGGGGTGCCCATCACTCACGTTCTGCAGGGGGCAGCAGCCGTACTCGCTCGGGCCCAGCTGGCAGCAGGTCGTGCCATCGGGACACGCCGAGCGCCCGTCGGGACACAGCACCTGCAGCAGGGCCACTGCGGGGCGGGAAGGGAGACACCCACAGCATCACTGTGACCACCCTCTGTGGGGACAGCGAGGGGACCCCACCCCACCCCACGCCACCCTTACCTGGCACTGGGGGCTGGCGCTTCCAGGCGGGGAACGGGGTGCCCATGGGGACGTCACCGTGGGGTGCCAGGCAGCGCCCGTGGGCCAGGTCACAGATGGTGGCGTGGGGACAGCAGTGCACCCTGTCGGCGCAGCACGAGGCCTGGGGTGCAGCACCCCCTTGTCACAGCAGGAGGTGATATGTTCCCCCCCCAGTGTCCCCAAGCACCCCCCAGTGTCCCTATGCCACCCCCCCGGGTGCCCCCATGTCCCTCTGCAGCGTCCCTGTTGTCCCATGCCCAGTGTCCCCCCCAGTGTCCCTGTGCACCCCCGCAGTGTCCTCGTGTCCCCCCAATTGTCCCCATGCATCCTCTGAGTGTCCCCCCGTGTCTCCTCAGTGTCTCTGTCCCCATGCACCCCGAGAGTCCACCCATGTGCCCCCCATGTCCCCCAAGTGTCCCCATGCACCCCGAGTGTCCCCCCTTGTGCCCCTCAGTGTCTGTGTCCCCCCAAGTGTCCCCCCAGTGTCTCTGTCCCTCCCAACTGTCCCCATGCAACCCAAGAGTCCCTCCATGACCCCCCCAGTGTCTGTGTCCCCCCAAGTGTCCCCCCATGTGCTCCCAGAGCCTGTGTCCCCTCCAAGTGTCCCCCCTTGTGCCCCCATGTCCCCCCACTATCTGTGTCCCCAAGTGTCCCCATGCACCCTGAGTGTCCCCCCATGTCCCCCCACTGTCTGTGTCCCCAAGTGTCCCCATGCACCCTAAGTGTCCCCCCATGTCCCCACCAGTGTCTGTGTCCCCCCCAAGTGTCCCCATGCAATCCGAGTGTCCCCCAATGTGCCCCTGTGTCCCCTTGCCAGTGTCCCCATGTCACCCATGACATCCTCTCAATGTTCTTGTGTCCCCCCCGGTGCCCCCGTCTGCCCCCCAGTACCTGGGGCATGGGGCAGCACCCCCAGGTGCTGCTGGCCGTCACGCAGCAGGTGGCATTGTCGGGACACTCAGACTGTCCGTCGGGACAGGTGACAGCACGGGGGGCTGTGGAGAGCAGGGACAGAGTGAGGGGACCCCCCTTTTCCCCCCAAATCCTGTCGCCCCCCCCCCCCCCCATTTGTGACCCCCCCAAACCTGGGAATGCGATGCAGGACTCCCCATCAGCGCTGCAGCGCGACCCTCGGGGACAGCAGCGGTGGCCACCAGCACAGGGGACATCCTGGGGGAGGGACAGAAAGGGGTGGGGGGGAGTGTTGGGGTGCTGGGGGGGGGGAACAGCCATGGGAGAGGGGGCAACCTCACCTCTGGCAGCGGGCAGGGGGCTCCGGGAGGGCAGGACGAGCCGTCCCGGCACAGCGCCGCGCTGCGGGCAGGCACGACCTGGGGGGGCACATGGACAGACACAGGGAGGGGGGGTCATCCAGAGGTGGGGGGGCACCCCCTTGTGCCCCCCCCCAACCCCTCCTAGCGCTGGGCACTCACCGGGGTAGGGGGGCATGGCTGCCCGGGGGGGCAGCTCAGCCAGGTATGGGCTCCAGCCAGGGTCAGCCACAGCAGTACGAGGGTCCTCATGGCAATGGGGGCACCTGTGGGACCCCCCCCGAGCCTCAGTTTCCCCATTTAATTAAGGGGGGGCAGATATCTGCCCTGTCCCTCCCCACCCAACCCCTGTGCCTCAGTTTTCCTTTTGCCCCCCACCCCTGGCACAACTGTGACTCAGTTTCCCCATTTAATTAATGGGGGGGGGGGGCAGATCTCTTCCCTGTTCCCCCCCCAGCCCCCCTGTGCCTCAGTTTCCCCACACACCAAAGTGGGGGCCTGGTTTCTCCACCCCCTTCAGCTCTCACTTCCCCTTTCAGCCAGGGCCTTGAAAAGCCCCAGCTCCCCCCTCCTTGCCCAGAACACCCCCAAATTCGGGTGCTGGGAAAGTGGGGCACCCCAACGTTTTGGTGGCACCCATACGTACTGGGGAGGCACCCACACGTTTCAGGGAGATGGGGGGGCACCCACATATCCTGGGGGGGGGGACACCCACGTGTGTTTGAGCACCCACATTATAGGGGTAAACCCACACGTTTTGGGGGGATTGGAGTGGCACCCACATGTACTGGGGGGGAATCAACACATTTTGAGGGGATGGGGGCCACACGAGCTGCAGAGGGGATACCCCCACATTTCAGGGGGGGCACTGCGGTGTCGGCACCCCACCCGGTGCCCGCAGCCCCTCGATAACATCTCCCTGCGGCACAGGCAGCAGCACCGCAGCGGGAGGGGGACAGCCCCCCCGCCAGCACCCATGGGTGCTCAGGGAGTGTCCCCCCCCTCCCAGCCCTCCCACTTCCACAATCACTTTCACTTCCCTTTCCCAGCTTCGCCCTGCGGGGGGAAGAGTATCTCCGAGTGCCTTCCAGTGCCCTTAGGGAATCCCAGGATTCCCAGTGACTGCTGGGGCTCCCAGTATCCCCCAGTGTCTCCCAGTGCCCCCCAATGCCCGCAGGGAACCCCAGTATTCCCAGTGCCCCCTAGTACCTCCCAGCGCCTCCAGGGAATCCCAGTACTTCCCAGTGCCCCCAATACCTCCCAGTGCCCCCAGGGAATCCTAGTATTCCCAGTGCCCCCAGTGCCCCCAGGGAATCCCAGGATTCTAAGTGCCCCCAAGTACCTCCCAGTGCCCCCAGGGAATCCCAGTACTTCCCAGTGCCCCCCAGTACCACGCAGCGCCCCCAGGGAACCCCAGTACTTCCCAGTGCCCTCCACTACCTCCCAGTGCCCCCAGTGCCCCCTAGTACCTCCCAGTGCTCCCAGGGAATCCCAGTACTTCCCAGTGCCCCCAAGTACCACCCAGTGCCCCCAGGGAATCCCAGTATTCCCAGTGCCCCCCAGCACCTCCCAGGGCATGCCAGCATTCCCAGTGCCCCCCAGCGCCCCCGGACCATACCCGCTCAGTCCCGATCGCTGCCCCAGTCCCGATCGCTGCCCCAGTCCCTCCGCCTGGGTCTCGATGCCCCTGAAAGCCACGCCCCCTCGCCCCCTTGTCCCCGCCCCTTTGCCCC
>JAUMJL010002157.1:0-12919 GCA_033558185.1 Dromococcyx pavoninus | reverse complement strand
CCTTCCTGCCCCCACAACTGCCCCAGAGGCGACCCCCAAACCCCCCCCCCCCCCGGCTCCTGCCCCACAGAATTCACCTCCAGCTTCTTCAGGAAGCGCTCCTCGGCGCGCGTCGCCGCCGCCATCTTTCTTCTTGAGGAAACGCGGTACGGGCGGCGCCTTCGTCCGACTCCGAGGAGCTGGAACCTGCCCCAGAGATCTGCCCCATGGATCCTGCCCCATAGATCCTGCCCCAGAGATCTGCCCCATGGATCCTGCCCCATGGATCCTGCCCCACAGAACCCTGACCCAGAGATCTGCCCCATAGATCCTGCCCCATGGATCCTGCCCCATAGATCCTGCCCCAGAGATCTGCCCCATGGATCCTGCCCCATGGATCCTGCCCCACAGATCTGCCCCATGGATCACTGCCCCATGGATCCTGCCCCACAGATCCTGCCCCATGGATCCTGCCCCATGGATCCTGCCCCACAGATCTTGCCCCATAGATCCTGCCCCATAGATCAGCCCCATAGATCCTGCCCCATGGATCCTGCCCCACAGATCCTGCCCCACAGATCTGCCCCATGGATCCTGCCCCAATGATCTGCCCCATGGATCCTGCCCCATGGATCCTGCCCCACAGATCCTGCCCAGAGATCCTGCCCCATGGATCTGCCCCATGATCCTGCCCCATAGATCCTGCCCATGGATCCTGCCCCACGGATCCTGCCCCATAGATCCTGCCCCACAGATCTGCCCCAGAGATCCTGCCCCATGGATCCTGCCCCATGGATCCTGCCCCACAGATCTTGCCCCACATAGATACTGCCCCACGGATCCTGCCCCACGGATCCTGCCCACAGATCCTGCCCCACAGATCCTGCCCCACAGATCCGCCCCATAGATCCTGCCCCATAGATCCTGCCCCATGGATCCTGCCCCATAGATCCTGCCCCATAAATCTGCCCCACAGATCTGCCCCATGGATCCTGCTCCATAGATCCTGCCCCACAGATTCTGCCCCATAGATCCTGCCCCATAGATCCTGCCCCATGGATCCTGCCCCATGGATCTGCCTAAGAGATCTGCCCCATGGATCTGCCCCATAGATCCCGCCCCATAGATCCTGCCCCATGGATCTGCGCCACAGATTCTGCCCCATGGATCCTGCCCCATAGATCCTGCCCCACATATCCTGCCCCATGGATCTGCCCCAGAGATCCTGCCCCATAGATCCTGCCCCATAGATGTGCCCCATAGATACTGCCCCATGGATTCTGCCCCATAGATGTGCCCCATGGATCCTGCCCCACGGATTCTGCCCCATAGCTCCTGCCCCACATATCCTGCCCCATGGATCTGCCCCAGAGATCCTGCCCATAGATGTGCCCATAGATCTGCCCCACGGATCCTGCCCCATAGATTCTGCCCCACAGATTTCACCTTCAGAGTCTTCGCTTTTCCTCTCCTCGTCTTCGTCCGATTGCTCCGGGTTCTGCCACGGGGGGGGGGCAGTTATGGGGCTCCTGCCCCACAACTGCCCCACAACTGCCCCATAACTGCCCCAAGTCCCCCCCAGCCCCATATCTGCCCCATAGTGACCCCCCCTACCCCATATCTGCCCCACAACTGCTCCAAATCTACCCCCCAGCCCCATCACCAGCCCCATAACTGCCCCCTGCCCTCCCCCCCAGCCCCACATCTGCCCCACAGCGACCCCCCCACTCCACAATTGCCCCCATAGGGACCCCCCCAGCCCCATATCTGCCCCATAGTGACCCCCAGCCCCATCACCAACCCCACAACTGCCCCCCTGCCCCCCTCCCAACCCCACATCTGCCCTCAGAGACCCCCCCCACCCCACAATTGCCCCCATAGGGACCCCCCCTGCCCATAGTGACCCCTCCCACCCCATATCTGCCCCACAACTGCCCCAAATCTACCCCCCAGCCCCATCACCAGCCCCACAACTGCCCCCCTGCCCCGCTCCCCAGCCCCACATCTGCCCCACAGCGACCCCCCCACCCCACAATTGCCCCCCATAGGGACCCCCCCAGCCCCATATCTGCCCTATAGATACCCCAAAACTGCCCCAACCCCCCCATCCTGCCCCATAACTGCCCCCCTGCCCCGCTCCCAGCCCCACATCTGCCCCACAGTGACCCCCCCCACCCCACAATTGCCCCATAGGGACCCCCCCTGCCCCATAGTGACCCCTCCCACCCCATATCTGCCCCACAACTGCCCCAAATCTACCCCCCAGCCCCATCACCAAGGCCACAACTGCCCCCCTGCCCCGCTCCCAGCCCCACATCTGCCCCACAGCGACCCCCCCCACTCCACAATTGCCCCCATAGGGAACCCCCCAGCCCCATATCTGCCCCACAACTGCCCCAAATCTACCCCCCAGCCCCATCACCACCCCCAATAACTGCCCCCCAAGGCCACAACTGCCCCCCTGCCCCGCTCCCAGCCCCACATCTGCCCCACAGCGCCCCCTCCTGCCCCAGGGCCCCCCCCCACCTGCCGATAGGCCGCGATCTGGGCCTCGAAGTCGCGGTTGTGCTTGCGCAGCTTCTGCCGCAGCGTCCCCAGCGCCCGCGCGCTCGGTTTGCTCATCCGACGCTTCCCTTCCTTGTCCTCCCACAACTGGGGGGGGGGGGGGGGCAAAAAAGAGACCCCACAACTGCCCCAGAGCCACCCAGAACTGCCCCAGAGCCACCCAGAACTGCCCCAGAGCCACCCGCGGCCTCCCAGCCCCCACAGCAACCCCGGAACTTGGTGACCCAGAGGGACCCAGAGGGACCAGAGAGACCCACAGGACCCATAGGGACCATAGGGACCCATGGAGACCCATAGGGACCCACAGGCACTCATGGAGACCAGAGAGAGTCATAGAGACCCATAGGGACCCATAGAGACCTATAGGGACCATAGAGACCCATAGGGACCCATAGAGAGCCACAGGGACCCATAAAGACCTATAGGGACCCATAGGAACCATAGAGACCCAGAGGCACCCATAGGGACCCACAGGGACCCACAAAGACCATAGAGACCAATAGGGACCCATAGAGAGTCACAGAGAGCCATAGAGACCCAGAGAGACCCACAGGGACCCATAAAGACCCATAGGGACCCATAGAGACCCATAAAGACCCATAGGGACCCATAGGGACCCATAGGGACCCACAGACACCCATAGGGACCATAGAGACCCATAAAGACCGTAGAGACCCATAGAGACCAGAAAAGCCCATAAAGACCTATAGGGACCCAGAGGGAACAGAGAGACCATAGAGACTCATAGGGACCAGAGAGACCCCACAGAGACCATAGAGAGCAGAAAGACCATAGAGACCTATAGGGACCCATAGGGACCCACAGAGACCCATAGAGACCATAGAGACCAAGAGAAACCATAGAGACCCAGAGGGACCAGAAAGGCCTATAGGGACCCATAGAGACCCATAGGGATCCACAGGGACCCACAGGAACTCACAGGGACCATAGAGAACCATAGGGACCAGAGAGACCCTTACGGACCCATAGGGACCATAGAAATGAGACCATAGAGACCCCCAGAGATCATAGAGACTCAGAAATACCATAGAGACTTATAGGGACCACAGAGACTATAGAGACCCACAAAGACCACAGAGACCCAGAGGAACCAGAGAGACCCAGGGGGACCCATAGGGACCATAGAGATGAGACCATAGAGACCCAGAGGGACCATAGAGACCCAGGGGGACCACAGAGACCCATAGGGACCCATAAGAACCCACAGGGACCAGAGAGACCCTTATGGACCCATAGGGACCATAGAGATAAGACCATAGAGACTCAGAAAGACCATAGAGATCCATAAGCATAAGGACCATAGAGACTATAGAGACCCACAAAGACTATAGAGACCCAGACGAACCATAGAGACCCAGGGGGACCCATAGGGACCATAGAGATGAAACCATAGAGACCCACAGGAACCACAGAGACCCAGAGGAACCATACAGACCCAGGGGGACCAGAGAGACCCAGGGGGACCCATAGGGACCATAGAGACCCCCGAAGACCATAGAGACCCAGAGGGACCATAGAGACCCAGAGCGACCAGAGAGGCCCAGGGGGACCCATAGGGACCAGAGAGACCCAGGGGGACCAGAGAGACCCAGGGGGACCAGAGAGACCCATGGGGACCACAGAGACCCAGGGGGACCAGAGAGACCCACGGGGACCAGAGAGACCCAGGGAGACCATAGAGATCCAGGGGGACCCATAGGGACCATAGAGACCATAGAGATGAAACCATAGAGACCCACAGGAACCACAGAGACCCAGAGAAACCATAGAGACCCAGGGGGACCATAGAGACCCAGAGGGACCATAGAGACCCAGGGGAACCCATAAAGACCCAGAGCAACCAGAGAGGCCCATAGGGACCATAGAGATGAGACCATAGAGACCCAGAGGAACCATAGAGACCCGGGGGGACCATAGAGACCCATGAGGACCAGAGAGACCCAGGGGGACCACAGAGACCCAGAGGGACCCATAGGGACCATAGAGACCCCCAAAAACCATAGAGACTCAGAAAGACCATAGAGACCCACAAAGACCATAGAGACCCAGGGGGACCATAGAGACCCAGGGGGACCCATAGGGACCATAGAGACTCCCAAAAACCATAGAGACTCAGAAAGACCATAGAGATCCATAGGGACCATAGAGACTATAGAGACCCACAAAGACCATAGAGACCCAGGGGGACCAGAGAGACCTAGAGGAACCATAGAGACCCAGGGAGACCAGAGAGACCCAGGGGGACCAGAGAGACCCAGGAGGACCCATAGGGACCATAGAGACTCCCAAAAACCATAGAGACTCAGAAGGACCATAAAGATCCATAAGGACCATAGAGACTATAGAGACCCACAAAGACCATAGAGACCCAGGGGGACCCATAGAGACCATAGAAACCTCCAAAAACCATAGAGACTCAGAAAGACCATGGAGATCCATAAAGATCATAGAGACCCAGGGGGACCATAGAGACCCAGGGGGACCCATAAAGACCCAGAGTGACCAGAGAGGCCCATAGGGACCATAGAGATGAGACCATAGAGACCCAGAGGAACCATAGAGACCCAGGGAGACCAGAGAGACCTAGAGGAACCATAGGGACCATAGAGACCCCCAAAAACCATAGAGACTCAGAAAGACCATAGAGACTCATAAAGACCACAGAGACCCAGGGGGACCATAGAGACCCAGGGAGACCCATAGGGACCATAGAGACCCCCAAAGACCATAGAGACTCAGAAAGACCATAGAGATCCATAAGGACCATAGAGACTATAGAGACCCAAAGGAACCATAGAGACCCAGGGGGACCCATAGGGACCATAGAGATGAGACCATAGAGATGAGACCATAGAGATGAGACCATAGAGACTCATAAAGACCACAGAGACCCAGGGGGACCAGAGAGACCCAGGGGGACCAGAGAGGCCGACGAGCACCCAGAGGGACCCCCGGGTGTCCCCCCCCCCACCTCGTTGAGGTGGTCCTCCAGGTCAGCCAGGATGCGGATGTAGCAGCGGGGGGCGCCGTCGCGGTCCAGGACCCCCCTGGCCTTGGCGTAGGCCCTGCCCAGGGCCTCCCATTCCTCCAGGCACCGCGTCACGTCCCGGATCTTCATGGCGTTCCGGATCGTCCGGATCAGGTTCGTCAACTCCTCCAACCTGGGATGGGGAGAAGAGATGTGGGGCTGCCCCATAGAGAGGGGCTCGGCTGCCCCATAGCGCCCCACGGCTGCCCCATAGCGCCCCATGGCTGCCCCATAGCGCCCCACGGCTGCCCCATAGCGCCCCATGGCTGCCCCATAGCATCCCATAGTGCCCCACAGCACCCCATGGCTGCCCCATAGTAAAACCCACAGCTGCCCCACAGCACCCCATGGCTGCCCCATAGCGCCCCATGGCTGCCCCATAGCATCCCATAGTGCCCCACAGCACCCCATGGCTGCCCCATAGTGCCCCACAGCACCCAATAGGACCCCATGACTGCCCCATAGCGAGGAGCTTGGCTGCCCCATAGCGCCCCACGGCTGCCCCATAGAGCCCCATGGCTGCCCCATAGCGCCCCATGGCTGCCCCATAGTGCCTCATAGCACCCCATAGTGTCCCATTGCTACCCCATAGCGCCCCATGGCTGCCCCATAACTGCCCCATAGCGAGGAGCTTGGCTGCCCCACAGCGCCCCATGGCTGCCCCATAGTGCCCCACAGCACCCAATAGCACCCCATAGCTGCCCCATAGCAAGGAGCTTGGCTGCCCCATAGCGCCCCATGGCTGCCCCATAGCAAGACCCACAGCTGCCCCATAGCACCCCACACCCTGCCCCATAGCAGAACCCATAGCACCCCATGGCTGCCCCATAGTAAAACCCACAGCTGCCCCACAGCACCCCATGGCTGCCCCATAGTGCCCCATGGCTGCCCCATAGTGAGGGGCTTGGCTGTCCCACAGCACCCCATGGCTGCCCCATAGCTGCCCCATAACTGCCCCATAGCATCCCATAGTGCCCCACAGCACCCCATGGCTGCCCCATAGTGCCCCATAGCACCCAATAGGACCTCATGACTGCCCCATAGTGAGGAGCTTGGCTGCCCCATAGCGCCCCACGGCTGCCCCATAGTGCCCCATGGCTGCCCCACAACTGCCCCATAGCATCCCATAGTGCCCCACAGCACCCCATGGCTGCCCCATAGTGCCCCATAGCACCCAATAGGACCTCATGACTGCCCCATAGTGAGGAGCTTGGCTGCCCCATAGCGCCCCACGGCTGCCCCATAGTGCCCCATGGCTGCCCCACAACTGCCCCATAGCATCCCATAGTGCCCCACAGCACCCCATGGCTGCCCCATAGTGCCCCATAGCACCCAATAGCACCCCATAGCTGCCCCATAGCAAGGAGCTTGGCTGCCCCACAGCACCCCATGGCTGCCCCATAGCGCCCCATGGCTGCCCCATAGTGAGGGGCTTGGCTGCCCCACAGCGCCCCATGGCTGCCCCATAGTGCCCCATAGCACCCAATAGCACCCCATAGCTGCCCCATAGCAAGGACCTTGGCTGCCCCATAGCGCCCCACGGCTGCCCCAGAGCGCCCCATGGCTGCCCCATAGCATCCCATAGTGCCCCACAGCACCCCATGGCTGCCCCATAGTAAAACCCACAGCTGCCCCACAGCACCCCATGGCTGCCCCATAGCGCCCCATGGCTGCCCCATAGCATCCCATAGTGCCCCACAGCACCCCATGGCTGCCCCATAGTGCCCCACAGCACCCAATAGGACCCCATGACTGCCCCATAGCGAGGAGCTTGGCTGCCCCACAGCGCCCCACGGCTGCCCCATAGCGCCCCATGGCTGCCCCATAGCATCCCATAGTGCCCCACAGCACCCCATGGCTGCCCCATAGTGCCCCACAGCACCCAATAGGACCTCATGACTGCCCCATAGTGAGGAGCTTGGCTGCCCCATAGCGCCCCACGGCTGCCCCATAGAGCCCCATGGCTGCCCCACAACACCCCATGGCTGCCGCATAGTGAGGAGCTTGGCTGCCCCATAGCGCCCCATAGCACCCCATGGCTGCCCCATAGCAGGACCCACAGCTGCCCCATAGCACCCCACACCCTGCCCCATAGCAGGACCCATAGCACCCCATGGCTGCCCCATAGCATCCCATAGTGCCCCACAGCACCCCATGGCTGCCCCATAGTGCCCCATGGCTGCCCCATAGTGAGGGGCTTGACTGCCCCATAGCGCCCCATGGCTGCTCCATAACTGCCCCATAGCACCCAATAGCACCCCATAGCTGCCCCACAGCACCCCATGGCTGCCCCATAGCAAGGACCTTGGCTGCCCCGTAGCACCCCACAGCCTGCCCCATGGCTGCCCCATAGCAGGACCCAAAGCTGCCCCATAGTGCCCCACAGCACCCAATAGGACTCCATGGCTGCCCCATAGTGCCCCATGGCTGCCCCATAGCGAGGGGCTTGGCTGCCCCACAGCACCCCATAGCGCCCCATGGCTGCCCCATAGCACCCCATAGCGCCCCATGGCTGCCCCATAGCACCCCATAGTGTCCCATGGCTGCCCCATAGCGCCCCATGGCTGCCCCACACCCTGCCCCATAGGAGGACCCACAGCACCCCATACCCTGCCCCACACCCTGCCCCACAGCAGCACCCATAGCACCCCATGGCTGCCCCACAGGAGGACCCACAGCACCCCACACCCTGCCCCACACTCTGCCCCATAGCACCCCACACCCTGCCCCACAGGAGGACCCCCAGCACCCCATGGCTGCCCCACAGCACCCCACACCCTGCCCCACACCCTGCTCCATAGCAGGACCCCCAGCACCCCACACCCTGCCCCACACCCTGCCCCATAGGAGGACCCCCAGCACCCCATGGCTGCCCCATAGCACCCCACACCCTGCCCCATAGCAGGACGCACAGCACCCCACACCCTGCCCCACACCCTGCCCCATAACAGGACCCATAGCACCCCATGGCTGCCCCACAGGAGGACCCATAGCACCCCACACCCTGCCCCACAGGAGGACCCCCAGCACCCCATGGCTGCCCCACAGCACCCCACACCCTGCCCCACACCCTGCCCCATAGCAGGACCCCCAGCACCCCACACCCTGCCCCACAGCACCCCACACCCTGCCCCACACCCTGCCCCATAGCAGGACCCATAGCACCCCATGGCTGCCCCACAGGAGGACCCACAGCACCCCACACCCTGCCCCACACTCTGCCCCATAGCACCCCACACCCTGCCCCATAGGAGGACCCCCAGCACCCCACGGCTGCCCCATAGCACCCCACACCCTGCCCCACACCCTGCCCCATAGCAGGACCCCCAGCACCCCACACCCTGCCCCACACTCTGCCCCATAGCACCCCAAGGCTGCCCCACAGCTGCCCCACACCCTGCCCCATAAAAGGACCCACAGCACCCCACACCCTGCCCCACACCCTGCCCCATAAAAGGACCCCCAGCACCCCACACCCTGCCCCATAGGAGGACCCCCAGCACCCCACACCCTGCCCCACACTCTGCCCCATAGCACCCCACACCCTGCCCCATAAAAGGACCCATAGCACCCCACACCCTGCCCCACACCCTGCCCCACAGGAGGACCCCCAGCACCCCATGGCTGCCCCATAGCACCCCACACCCTGCCCCACAGGAGGACCCACAGCACCCCAAACCCTGCCCCACACTCTGCCCCATAGCACCCCACACCCTACCCCATAGGAGGACCCCCAGCACCCCACACCCTGCCCCACAGCACCCCACACCCTGCCCCACACTCTGCCCCATAGCAGGACCCACAGCACCCCACACCCTGCCCCATAGAAGGACCCCCAGCACCCCACACCCTGCCCCACAGCACCCCACACCCTGCCCCATAGGAGGACCCCCAGCACCCCACACCCTGCCCCACACCCTGCCCCACAGCAGCACCCATAGCACCCCATGGCTACCCCATAGCACCCCACACCCTGCCCCACAGCTGCCCCACATCCTGCCCCATAGCAGGACCCATAGCACCCCATGGCTGCCCCACAGGAGGACCCCCAGCACCCCATGGCTGCCCCATAGCACCCCACACCCTGCCCCACAGCACCCCACATCCTGCCCCACACCCTGCCCCATAAAAGGACCCACAGCACCCCAAACCCTGCCCCACACCCTGCCCCATAGGAGGACCCCCAGCACCCCACGGCTGCCCCACAGCACCCCACACCCTGCCCCACACCCTGCCCCACAGGAGGACCCCCAGCACCCCACACCCTGCCCCACAGCACCCCACACCCTGCCCCACACCCTGCCCCATAGCAGGACCCACAGCACCCCATACCCTGCCCCACAGCACCCCACATCCTGCCCCACACCCTGCCCCACAGGAGGACCCCCAGCACCCCATGGCTGCCCCACAGGAGGACCCACAGCACCCCACACCCTGCCCCACACTCTGCCCCATAGCACCCCACACCCTGCCCCATAGGAGGACCCCCAGCACCCCACACCCTGCCCCACACTCTGCCCCATAGCACCCCACACCCTGCCCCACAGGAGGACCCCCAGCACCCCATGGCTGCCCCCCAGCACCCCACACCCTGCCCCACACCCTGCTCCATAAAAGGACCCACAGCACCCCACGGCTGCCCCACAGCACCCCACACCCTGCCCCATAGCAGGACCCACAGCACCCCACACCCTGCCCCACACTCTGCCCCATAGCACCCCACACCCTGCCCCATAGGAGGACCCCCAGCACCCCATGGCTGCCCCACAGGAGGACCCACAGCACCCCACACCCTGCCCCACAGGAGGACCCCCAGCACCCCATGGCTGCCCCACAGCACCCCACACCCTGCCCCACACCCTGCCCCATAGGAGGACCCCCAGCACCCCACGGCTGCCCCATAGCACCCCACACCCTGCCCCACACCCTGCCCCATAGCAGGACCCCCAGCACCCCACACCCTGCCCCACACTCTGCCCCATAGCACCCCAAGGCTGCCCCACAGCTGCCCCACACCCTGCCCCATAAAAGGACCCCCAGCACCCCACACCCTGCCCCATAGGAGGACCCCCAGCACCCCACACCCTGCCCCACAGCACCCCCCACATCCTGCCCCACACCTCTTGTCCCGGGCGCTCCTCACCACCCGTTTCGTGTCCTCCTCATCCTCGCTCAGCAACAGCGGCCTGGGGGGGGGGGGAGAGGGAGAGAAATGTGTGGGGCAGCCCCATAGCGAGACCCACAGCGCCCCACGGCCGCCCCACAGCACCCACAGCACCCCTCAGCACCCACCCAGCCCCATAACTGCCCCCCAATACCCACCCCTCGCCCCATAACTGCCCCACAGCACCCACCTCCTGCCCCATAGCACCCACCCCCTGACCCAAAACTGCCCCATAGCACCCACCCAGCACCATAACTGCCCCCCAATACCCACCCCCAGCCTCATAACTTCCCCCCCAGCACCCCCCCAGCACCCTCAGCACCCCCATAACTACCCCCCAGCACCCCAAGCACCCACCCAGCACCCCCAGCACCCTCAGCACCCTCCCAGCACCCCCCCAGCCCCATAACTGCCCCCCAACACCCACCCCCAGCCCCATAACTTCCCCCCCAGCACCCACCCAGCACCCTCAGCACCCCCATAACTACCCCATAGCACCCCCAGCCCCCCCATAACTACCCCCCAGCACCCCAGCACCCCCCCAGCACCCCAGCCCCCCCCATAACTGCCCCATAGCACCCCCAGCACCCCCCCAGCACCCTCAGCACCCCCCCAGCACCCCCAGCCCCCCCCATAACTGCCCCATAGCACCCCCAGCACCCCCCCAGCACCCTCAGCACCCCCCAGCACCCCCCCAGCCCCATAACTGCCCCCAACACCCACCCCCAGCCCCATAACTTCCCCCCCAGCACCCACCCAGCACCCCCCCAGCACCCCCCCAGCCCCATAACTGCCCCCCAACACCCACCCCCAGCCCCATAACTACCCCCAGCACCCCCAGCCCCCCCCATAACTACCCCCCAGCACCCCCAGCCCCCCCCATAACTACCCCCCAGCACCCCCAGCACCCCCCCAGCACCCACCCAGCCCCATAACTGCCCCCCAACACCCACCCCAGCCCCATAACTTCCCCCCCAGCACCCCCCCAGCACCCCAGCCCCCCCCATAACTGACCCCCAGCACCCCCAGCACCCCCCATAAATACCCCTCAGCACCCCCTATAACTGCCCCATAGCACCCCCAGCACCCCCAGCCCCCCCCATAACTGCCCCTCAACACCCACCCAGCCCCATAACTACCCCCCAGCACCCTCAGCACCCCCAGCACCCCCCATAACTACCCCATAGCACCCTCAGCACCCCCCAGCACCCCCCATAACTACCCCATAGCACCCTCAGCACCCCGCCCAGCACCCCGAGCACCCACCCCCAGCCCCATAACTTCCCCCCAGCACCCCCCCAGCACCCCCAGCCCCCCCATAACTACCCCCCAGCACCCCCCAGCACCCCCCCAGCACCCTCAGCACCCCCATAACTACCCCCCAGCACCCCCAGCACCCCCCCAGCACCCCCAGCCCCCCCATAACTACCCCCCAGCACCCCCCAGCACCCCCCCAGCCCCATAACTGCCCCCCAACACCCATCCCCAGCCCCATAACTTCCCCCAGCACCCCCAGCACCCCCAGCACCCCCAGCACCCACCCAGCACCCACCCAGCACCCCCAGCAACCCCCCAGCACCCCCAGCACCCACCCAGCACCCTCAGCACCCACCCAGCACCCCCCCAGCACCCCCCCAGCCCCATAACTGCCCCTCAACACCCACCCCCAGCCCCATAACTGCCCCCCAGCACCCACCCAGCACCCCCAGCCCCCCCATAACTACCCCCAGCACCCCAGCACCCCCCCAGCACCCCCCCAGCCCCATAACTGCCCCTCAACACCCACCCCCAGCCCCATAACTGCCCCCCAGCACCCACCCAGCACCCCCAGCCCCCCCATAACTACCCCCCAGCACCCCCAGCACCCCCCCAGCACCCCCCCAGCCCCATAACTGCCCCTCAACACCCACCCCCAGCCCCATAACTGCCCCCCAGCACCCACCCAGCACCCTCAGCACCCCCATAACTGCCCCCCAGCACCCCCAGCACCCTCAGCACCCCCATAACTATCCCATAGCACCCCCAGCACCCACCCAGCACCCCCAGCCCCCCCATAACTACCCCCCAGCACCCCAAGCACCCACCCAGCACCCTCAGCACCCTCCCAGCACCCCCCCAGCACCCCCCAGCCCCATAACTGCCCCCCAACACCCACCCTCAGC
>JAUMJL010002156.1:0-31863 GCA_033558185.1 Dromococcyx pavoninus | reverse complement strand
TCCCGCGCCTCGTCCAATCGGAGAGCGCTGTCAGCCGGAGCAGCCAATCAGGGGAGCGCCGTCACTCATCGCGGCCAATCAGGGTGCGAGGAGCGCGGCGGACCGGCGCGGACGGCAGGGGGACCGTCGCGCTGCCCCCGCTCCATGGCGGAGCGGCGGGAGGCGCCGCCAGGTGGCGCCCGCCGAGAGGGGGAACGGCCGCCGTTCGGCGCCTCGGCCAATCCGGGAGCGCCGTCAGCCGGCGCGGCCAATCGCGGTGCGGCCCGCAGGGGGCGCTGTGTGCGCGCGGCGCGCACCGCTCTGCTCCTCCATCCGCCGGCCTTCCTCCTCGCCCACCGCGAGCACCGGGTGTTCCTGAGGAACTGGGGTGGCGGGGGCAGGAGCGGGAACTGCAGCGGCTCGGACTCGAAGGGGTGTCGGAGCCTGCGGGCAGTGAGAGTGGCTCTGACAGCTCGCGGGGCCTGGGCCCTCACAGAATCACACAGTGCTTTGGGTTGGAAGTGACCTTAAATCCCACCCAGTTCCAACCGCCCCTGCCATGGGCAGGGACACCTCCACCAGACCAGGCTGCTCAAGGCTCCATCCAACCTGGCCATAGAACACTTCCAGGGAGGGGGTAGCCACAGTGTTCCCGGGCAACCTTTGCCAGGGTCTCACAACCCTGTGAAGGATTTAGGAAGAAATTCTTTCTAATCTGAATCTTCTCCTTTCCAATTTAAAGCCGTTCCCTTCCTGTCCTATCACTACTTTGCCCCTCCAAAACGTACCTCACCAGCTTTCCTGTAGCCAATTCAGGCACTGGAAGGCCACTATGAGGTTTCCCCAGTTCCTTCTCTTCCCCAGGCTGAACAACCCCCAACTCTTTCAGCTTGTCCTCACAGCAGAGGTGCTCCAGCTCTTGGATCACCTTTGTGCCCTCCTCTGGACCCATTCCAACAATACCATTTCCTTGAACACAATACTCCAGGTAGGGTCTCACGAGAGTGGAGTAGAGGGGGATAATCACCCCCCTCATTCTGCTGGCCACGCTGCTTTTGATTGCAGCCCAGGACATGGTTGGCCGCCTGGGCCGCAAGTACACATTGCCAGCTCATGTCGAGCTTCTCATCAGCCAGCACCCCCAAATCCTCTGCAGGGCTGCTTTAAGTCAAGTCATCCCCCAGCCTGTGTTGCCCCAGCCTGGGTGCAGGACCTTGCACTTGGCCATGTTGAACCTTATGAGGTCCACATGGGCCCACTTCTCATTCTTGTTTGGGTCACTCTGGATGACATCCAATATTTCTGGTGTGACAACTGCACCACTCAGCTTGGTGTCATCCACAAACTTGCTGAGGGTGCTCTCGGTCTCACTGTCTGTGTCATTAATGAGAATATTAAACATCACTGGTCTGTATAGGCCAGTGCGGAAGAATTCTGAGGATACTTGGAGATGGACATTGTTCAGGCTTCCCACACTCTTGTACCAAAACGTGCTGCAAAAATAACTTTATTTTTGCTCTAGCCAGCAACTCGCATGTAAATAATATCATGTACCTGGCTTCACTGTTCATCAGTCATATGAATACACGAATAGTACTCACGCCAATCCACTGCCTGCACACACTGATCATGCACCCATCTAACACATAAAAGCTAAGATGTGACAGACCCTGTGCTCCTCACCAGAGGTCAAAGCTCAGTGATGCCATGAACATCTCCTGCTTGCTGTGAACCTCTGCCCCAGTCATCTTTGGGAGCTCTGGGCAGATTACGAGGTGATAAAGTCCTATTTTCTGACCTTGTACTGCATTGTCTCTGCGTATTCTGACCTGCCTGGGGGTGCAAAGCCCCCACTGTTACATGGTCCCCGTATGGACCCCTGAGGAACATCACTCAGTAGGAATTAGAGCTCAGCCTGTGCTGTTCAGCCTATCTGAGTGGTACATGGGGGAAGGCGTGCCTGATAAAAAACAGCCATGGGCTCAGACCTCCCATCTCCAGCCCAGTGTGGGTGCATGTGGGATACAGTTGCTGGTGCTATCAGCAGTCATGGTAGAGACTGAAACCAATGCTATTTAAAAACAACACCACCAAACTGCTGGTCGTTAAAAACATATTTTAATTTGTATTTTACTTGAGGTGCTTCGGAGTAAATGTTTGGTACTTCCTGTGTGGCATATCCTTTACACTCCTGAGTCCACACAACTCTGAGCCTGGAGCACAGTTTGTGCTGGTAGGAGGGTGGTAAAGTAACAAGTAAGCTCTGACTGTATTTTCCAAACTCAATAGAACCTGCTCTTAGGAAAATAAACTGTCAATATAGACCAGGATTTAAATGAAAGTTATACTCCTCTCATTAAGTCAGATATGATAATGAACAGAATCTATGAGATTTTTTTATGTAATAAAAAGAAAATCAACCCCAAGTTGTTGCAATTTACCTTACAAATCAATTGAAATACAGTAACTAGTGAATCTCCACACAAGACATCCTCTCCTGAAATTAATAACTGCAGGTGGACTATCAGGTTATGTACTGTTTTCTCTTCTGCATCTAAAATAAAATACTTTGTATCTTCTTGTTTACAATAGAGCTATTTTTGTGTAATTTAGGCCTGCTAGTAGTAGATACACACATGATATTAAGACGCTTTTGGATTTAGGTTTTGTATTTTTGTACTGTAGGTTTGTATTTGTATCTCAATCTACCAATTAATTAATATTCTTTTGTAGCCACTAGAATGAAATTTAGTCACACAATTAAAAAAAATATTCTGAAACTGGCTGTAAAATTACACAGCATTAAGTGCAAAAAAAAATATATATATAAGTAAGGAAAGGAATAATACCACTACGCAGATTTTAAATTACGAAGTTATTTATTGCTACTCTTATGTATCATCTAATATAGGATTGGGGGCCACTAGGGGGGGTTAAAATGTTTTCTGTTTAACTGACAACCTTGTCACTAGGTGATTTGGTATAAACTACAAAGATCTTTAGGCTGATCATTAGAAGTAATGCAGTTGTAATTGACAGGAGAAGAAGTATTGATGACTTAGCCCAGGGTCACCTTCCTGCTTCCGCCTTACTGAAAAGAGTTCCCATGCAGTGCTGCTGACAGGAACCTGGATAAGCTTTCACTGCTTCCCATAAGAATCCTCAAAAGAGTGAGATTTTACTCAGTCTTTTGGGAATAATCCACTTCAGTCATAAACTTAAAAGTAAACCATTGTAAAACGTTCTGGTCTACTATACAGAAGAAGAAACTTGATCTGCAGATAGATGCATAAAATAAATGTAATAATTATATGAAGTAATTTTATTCTCAAGTGAAAATGCAAATGTAGCAGAGGATAGCTACAGGCTAAACGGAGAGGGAGCGTGCTATTGCTTTTCAATGTATGTGCACATCCAATGAGCAAAGTGAGCAGTTTAAGCCGAAGGAAAATGTTGGCACAAGGTCAGGGTAGGATAAACTGCCTGTGATGAAAATGTAGGCTTTAAGATAAAGTGTTCTTGTTACCATAATGTTGTTGTTCTGGACTACCAACAAAAGCAGAAGGGATTAAAAGCCAGCTCAAGCGTAATGTTTTTTGGAACAGAGCTAGTGTTTGCTATGTGTGTGTTGTTCCAGAGCTTCACAGATGGGCAACTTCTCTCACTATAAGCCTGCAGACTACAAATCTGACACTAAATACTCATTTAAAAAGCTTGGGAGCATGACTTTTAGGCTAAAAAGTTTAAGAGGAGAAATGCCTGGATATTGAAATTTGAGACAAAAAGTAAAATAGTTTTCGTAACAGGTGTTGAAAATCAATCTTTTGCAGGCTAGCAGGTAGAAATATCCCTACCACCTATTTAATACATGACTACCTCGAATATTTGATACGCATACTTCGATCCAAATTAACACCTCTCCCATCTTGTTAGAAACTTGAGGGACACATGTAGAAGAAAATTATCAACAAAGTTTGTGGATAACATTAGGTTTGCTTTAATTTTAAAACTCAGAGTTGGGCTACCACTGCAGTGGATAGCAAAGAAACAAAGTTGCAAGCTGATTTTTATACTTATTCTTATCTCGATTGCATAAGGTACAACGTCTTTCAAATTTTCCATGGGGTCTTCATGTCCTCAGAATTCATCACTTATTAAGTCCTCTCAATTATTCTTTCTTAACAAACTTCTTGTTCCACTTCAGTACGTCTCACTTTGCCTCCAACTGATTCCACTCTTATACAAACACACCTGCTTAAATTAACTTTTCACCTTTTGTCTAACATTTTCTTTTGTTTCGTCAGCATGACTAGGTTTTAAACCAGCCCTGGAAGGGTCTGCACAGAGGACAGAACTAAGAACTTTATCGTCACTCTTGGTAGCTCTCAGCAGCAGCTTATAAAACTTCCAATACTAAATTTCTCGTAACACTCACAGCATCTCTTTGGACCGGTGTTTGCAGTCCGTAAATTTACAGACCTAAATGATGACATGACTCGGAGCTTCATATTTGCATTTAATACTCTTTAACTTACTGCTCTGTTCCCTTTTTTGGGTCATGGATGATCACATGTTTAGTGACTTGCTGTAGACTCACTATAGTATGGAAAGTCTATTAAATGTTACGGAAAGTACCCTTCCTTTGCATGTCCAATCTCTTCTGCATCCTTATGTAAACCATTTCTCCTTTATTCTAGAATTAGCCCATATTGAGTAAGAACAAGTCACATTTCTTGCTGTTAGGAGTGGTGTACCCAGAAAAGTGTCCTTTCCCCCCAAAAAAGATCAGGTTTAATGTATTTTTGTTTTAAGAGATGTGAAGAAGCAGTTTCCAAACAAACATATTCACATGGCAGGTGGAATTCCCCAGCAGTTTTAGCCAATGTATTTCAAAATGGCATGCTTCTGTTCCCTGGTTTGACTCGTGGTCAAAACCCAACATAATTCATGTGAAATCCTGCAGGATTTATGATCTTTTTTTGCAAAAGCTATAGCCCCACATAGAGTGTGCTTTAATGGCAGCTCACAAATGTTGAATTTGAACCAGTTGAGTTTCTTCCTTCCTGCCCACCCCATACTTGGCCGTATGTTCAGGGAATTGATGGAAAAGCCAGCAGTTAAGCTGGATGAACTGCCTGAAGAGACTCACTGCACCGTCACTGGTGTCAGCACGTGGTGTAGGCTGCATAAGTGGAGTCAGATCTGTGAGCCTGGAAGACACGATGGGCTAAGCTGCAGTCTCAGCACACCACAGGTGAGCCTGGGGAGCTGAGGAGCACTGAGAACTGTGAGCCAAGTGGAAACAAGGTTGGAGACAGGTGAGCTGGGAGATGCTCCTACAAAGGCTGCAATGAAAAAGAGATTTTTTTTTGTTCTGTATTTCTGCCCCAATGCCTTGCAACAGAAGACAGACAGACATCTTGCTATTTGTACAGAAGAATGGTTATTAACAGTACCTTCTAAGCTGGCAGTGTGTGTGAACAGAAGCCCACCTGCACATATAGAAGCCAGTATATTTGATAAGGCGGTTCATGGGCAATGTTGGTAAATACTGCTATGGGTGGCAATAGAGATCTGTCCAGGACATTCCTGGGGGTGTCTGAATTCAGAACCAAAAACTGGTGAGCTCTGAAGAAGAGCTTGCTTGCTTTCTGTTTGTCGTGAATGTGCACTGACCTTGTTTGCCAGCCTACTTGTTTCCTGAGGCAGGCCTTTCTGAGGCAAAAAGAATGGTTTAGTGAGACAAGATAGCTGGCCAGAATAATACAACTCCAACCTCCCACCAAGGACATAGTGACTAATGCTGGAGTGTTGACGCGGAAGTCACGGACTCGTCACATGATCAATGTGATCAGACAGAAGCCGAGTTTATTGCTTTACTGCTAATGGGTATATACTCTATCTTATCTACATTCACGCATAACAATAAGAATGATTGGTTTACATGTTCTGTTCACTCGAATAATGCTTCTTTACAATAGGTCAGTCTCTACTGTCCCTCCGTCTCTGTTGAAGGTCTTAGTTTCAATCACGTGTGCATCGCCCCCCTTTTTTGTTTTTCACTTGCTAGGCTGTTTATCTTGCCAAATTCCTCTTGCAGGTGTCCTAGCAACAACATTCCTGCACGGCCTGCTGATATCTCTGTGCCTTAGCCAAACTAAGGTCTTGCTGCTCTGGATTGCCCACAACATGCCCTTGGTCTTCCAAAACCCTACACTGGAGGTTCTGTATTTGTCCACATGCAAGAGATGTTATGAGACTCAAGGGCAAAAGCTGTTTCTGTTCTAGAAGGTGCCATAATATACTGATTTACAACACAAAAGCTGGAATGAAATCATCCCATCTTACTTCTGTGCCTGCGCAGCTACTGATTACAGATAAAGAGAAAGGGGGAAAAAAAAGGGATTTAGCCATCCAGTACTGAGAAATTGAGAAACTGATTGCAAGGTAAGGACAGTATAACAGCGATGTACAGTGCATAATGTTGTCTCCTTATCTGTTGAATTTGTGGGCCTCAGATATTACCTGTTCTATTTAAAGTCTTTGGATTTGTCTGTCATTCCTGATAACTCCCTGCTTTATAAAAACTGACAGCAAGTGACTTGAAAACCAGAATTAATTGCAGATATCTTAGTCACTACTGAGTGGTTGGAAATGACCTTTACATAAACTGGAGAAACAGCAACAGGGACAGAAACATCCTGTTTGTTGCTTAATCTTCATTTGCATTTTTCCTGTTGACATAAGAACTAAAATTTGTGCAGTCAATGTTTTGCAGCAGTGATTCTTGCTTTATTCTGTCTGATGAAAATTCTTCTGCAGAGCAGACTGTTGTTGTTTCATCTACAGTGTTTGCCAAAATAGAGATACTTTCCTCAACACTGGTTTCTTCTCAGAATCACAGAATTTGGGGGATAATAATGCTCATCCATTAAAACTTCTTTTTTTTTTTCTCTACAGCCTGGAGATACCCTGTAAGGAAATGCTGTTAAGAACTGTGAGTAAATGTGAATAAATAGCTCAAAATAACTATTCCATCCCAGCTGTCTCATGCTAAATCCTGTGTATACACAAGTGAGTTACCATGACATAATAAGGGTGTGACTTTGCACAGTAACTACTACATCACAAAACTGTTGGCGTGCATGTTTTCACATGGTGTTCCTATTAAGGAAGTGTTTTTCTTCTTTCTCTCTTTTGCTTAAGGATAATTACCTGCAATATTGAAAAAGTAACAGAGCAGACAACAATATATACTATGAGTAGAACCATATTTCTTTACTCTTAAAACACTGAAGCTTTCTTGGGATTCTGCACTGGAACTAATTTCAGTGCAGTTATGCCAAGGTATTTAATACTGTAGCAGTTTTCTTCCAAGAAGATGGAAAGTACTGGGGCAGGACGAATACAGATACATACTACAGATTTGTTTTTGAAGCATCACCTAGGTTAGACTAAATAGCTAGGATAGTTTAGTCCCATGTTAAAGACAGAATCCCTTAGGAGGCTGAAGGTTTGTCTGCAATTACAGGCTTCTGGAAACATCATTCATCCTTTGCAGGTACATTTGTCCTAACACAGGTATACTAACAGAACACAAAGCCTCTGGCATAGATTCAGTTATGCCAGCAGGTATCATTGAAAGGCAGCTTTTGATCATTTGATTGTATTTATTACTATAAGACATCACTCATTAGGGAGAAATATTACTACTTCAAATTAATTTAATAATTACTGCAGTGCTTGCATGGCTGTTTGCAATATACCTGCACTTGGAATTCAGCATTCTGCATTTGATTGCCAGATGCCAATGCCTTTTCAGGCATTTGAGCCTGATAAGAAGTCACTTTTAATATTGATTAGTGGTCTCTTCTCCTAATGAGAACTGTTAACAAACACATGCATATTGAGTTCTCATAACGTTTGCTTGTTCCAGTTCAGAAACTGGTGAGAGCTGGCAATGTAGCAGGTGTTAGGCAATGCTGCTGCAGGCTGCCTCCAGCCAATTTCCATCAAGCTCAAATAAGCATGTGTTCAAGCCTACATCTATTCAGCAAACGCTAAAAGTCACAGCATATTTCTAAATATGACAAATAATTAAAAAATGTGCATAAACTGCAACTGCTGCTGAAGGTGATGATCTTGCCTTTTTCCCACCCTCCCTATCTCCCCTGGTCATCATGTGCCCATACAACCACTATGCAAGTTTCTTTCTTCTGTTTATTCTCAAATAGACCAGCTCAGTTTACCCACCCTGTCGCTACCCAGGTACTAGTGCTGGCATAAACAAGCTGGAAGAAGGAATGATGAGAAGTCCATCTTTCTGTTCAGTTTTCTAGAGCCAGTAAAAAAATAAAAGACCAGCAAAAAAAATGTAAATGCTGGGAAAAAAATTACTGCTTTCCTGGGCATGTGCTGCTGTCCCTGGGTCCTTGGTCCCCAGACACTGTCTCTATGTAGGCCAGTCCCATGCAGGGTACAACCAGAATCTGCTGGAAAGGCAAATGCCAATATATCCAGGTATTTCAGAGTGAAAATAACTCTTCATGGTAGCTTCACCTGTGCTTTTTTCTGACACCATTACTTTTGCAAGGACCACTTATCCTTTTCTGTTACTTTGCTGCTGCTGCAGTGTTTGTCTTGTCCTCACCATGGCACACTGTGAAGCGACAGGCAAGCCTGCTTCTCAGGCTGCGATCCCTGACAGCACGCCACAGCACACAGTGCCCTGTTGTGGAGAAGGACTTGGGCAAGTCTCTTGCTTTCTTTTGAGAAAGGACCAAAGACTAAGCAGCTGCAGAGAAGGACTTGGGGGTACTGGTAGATGAGAAGCTCGACATGAGCCTGCAAGTGCACTCACAGCCCAGAAGGCCAACCGTGTCCTGGGCTGCATCAAAAGCAGCATGGCCAGCAGGGGAGGGAGGGGGTTCTGTCTCTCTGCTCTGCTCATGTGAGACCCCACCTGGAGTCCTATGTCAGTTCTGGAATCTCCAACATAAGAAGGATGTGAAACTGATGGAATGGGTCCAGAGCAGGCCAAAAGATGATCTGAGGGCTGGAGCACCTCTGCTGTGAGGACAGGCTGAGAGAAGAGAAGGCTCTGGAGAGACTTTAGAGCAGCCTTCCAGTACCTGAAGGGGCTACAGGAAATCTGGGGAGGGACTTTTTACAAGGGCGAGTAGGACAAGGGGGAATAGCTTTCAATTGGGAGGGGGAATATTTAGATTGGACATTAGGAAGAAATTCTTCTCCATGAGGGTGGTGAGACACTGGCACAGGTTGCCTGGGGATGCCCCCTCCTTGGAAGTATTCAAGGCCAGATTGGATGGGACCTTCAGCAGCCTGCTTTGGTGGGAGGGGTCCCTGCCTGTTGCAGGGGGCTTGGAACTGGATGATCTTTAAGGTCTCTTCCAACCAAAACCACTCTATGATTCTATGATTGGGTGTACTCAATTCTTCATTTTGCTGTTAGTGGTTAGCTGCAAAAGATGTGGAAGAGATAAAATATGGAATAACACATTCAAGTACTATTTCAGTTGCTAGGGGTGGCTCATGAGTCTAGTTGGGTTATATTTGTAGAAACTGCCTTCTTAGTTTCTTCTGGTTTTATCTATTGCAAAGAGATCTCATATTTTGCATAAGCCACCCACATGGGATTTCATAAAGGTATTTTATAAGGTCACATGGAAGTGCCATCTCCCTTATTTTGAAATAGCTTAGACTGAACATCTGAAGTAAATTAAATAAACCATGTGTCAGTTCCCTCACTTTAATTCTCTTATTTTTTAAAAGAAAAAATGAACACTTGTAAAATGTAAACACATTTTCAAATGCAGTCTTTACAGCACTGATCTGAAAGTTTGGAAACAAGGCTTTTTGATTGAATCAAGGCTTCACTCGTGATACTGCTCTAATACCAGAGGTAATTCCAATCACTAAACCTGTAATTGTAGCCTGTGATTGCAACTCTGATGACCCAGAGTGCATTAGAGTAATGGATAACTGAGAACTTCATGATAATTTGAAAACCCTTGCCTAAAATCAGATTAAAAAATCAAAATCTGTGCACTCTATAGCTTGTCATATAATCTTGGTGTGTGGGTATATTATTTGGTACCTGCAAAATACAGCTGAAAACACAAAGTACAGGTGCAAAACAAAACAGATGAAATTCAGTGACGGAGAAGGTAAATTAAGCAGCAGACAGATAGCCTTGAACAGGTATCTGGTAAAATACTGTAGGAAAAGGTTAGTGTGCCCTTCACAGCTTCATAGATTTAGAGTTATGCTGGACAGTTTCTGTTTTCAGTACTATCTTGTGGAGATTCATGCACATGACCAGAGGTGGCACGTCACAGGGAGAGAAATGGATGTGAATGCACTGCATTAAAAATATTGACTGAAATCTTTAACTGTGAGCTTTTATTAAAGGCCTCTGGAAGGCCATTGTTGAGCTGTACTTTTACAGGCCACTCTGGGATGTCAGAAGCCCTTTTTGGATTTTTAGAAGCTTTTCATTCAGCAAGCCATTTCAAATTCATAACAAAAGTATCACCTGAATTTGTTTGACAAACCTGTGTTGGGAATCTGTGGTGAAATCATAATTACAGTATTTCTTTAGTGCTTCCTGCTCCAGTATCAGTAGTGGTATGCCTTGTTCTAAGTGGTCAATAAAGGCAGGTTCCACATATGTCTAAATCTTTCCTTATTCTTTAACTTCCCTCCCAAAATAAGCACCTGCACTGCTTATGGTTTTAACAAACAAGCAAACAAAAAATCAAAATCTGCTTTTCTGGTTTGCAAATACAGTCTCCTAGACAAATCTACATCAAATTGAGTCAAAACCTCAGGTTACCAGCAACAGCACACAGGATTCAGCTGAAATTTTTTGTAAAGAACAGGAAAATGACACTATGAGTCTGTAAAATGTGAGAATCTCACAGTTCCATCTGTAGACTGCTTAAGGAAATTATGGACAGATGTGAAAGTGTACAGCAAGCCAGAAAACCTCTCTACTTCTAAAGCAGTATTCATGCAGAAAAATTGGCCTGAATTTATAGACCAAACCCTAAACTAGTATTAAATAGTGTATCTGGATATCTGTCACTTTAGTGTAGAACTAGACTGTGGTTTGAATACAGACCACATTGAAGTGTGAGAGAGGCAATTATGGAACCAGAAGTTCATCCTGTGTCATAAAACAGGAGAAAGTAGTATGTGGCATGGAAAACAGGCATCTTTATGAGACATATTTCTGGCAGAAGGAACTTTGAACAAAACTATGCCTTAGACAACAAAGCATATAGCACAGCAGATAATTTATCCTCTGTGCTAGCAAATCCTGGCCAGTGCATTAAGAGGAATGATCCACGTAACCACCTTGGCCTGGACAGGACCTTTCTTGGATGTGTCCTGCTCACTGTCACAGCACAAATCAGGCCTCTCACTCTGTATCTAAAAGTGTAGGCATCCCAAATCTATTGCTATTACGTACTTTTTCTTGTCCTTGTCTTCAACACTGAGACACAATGCATCTGTCACAGCCATATCTTTAGCTTATATTTATTCCTATAGTTAAGCCTGAATTGATAAATGGATGAATATGAACAACTAATGTAATTTTTAGACAAAATGTTAGGAGTGATGCATGATGTAATAATGTTCCTCTTAGTTACCTTTGCTGAAACATCCTGAGTTTTGCTTTGCTTCTGATCATTTTGGTTACTCTGGCAATATACTTAGTAATCCTTCATCATCCCAAAAATATCTTTAATGATATCAGGCACTCTAAGAAGTTATGTTAAAGTTCATGGATTTGTTTACCCTACAAATAGTTGTTTATATAATAAAAAGTACTGTCAGAGGAAACATGGTTGTTTTTTTTCCCCAGTAGTTAGCACATCAGAAGGAATAAAAATAAACTGCCTTATTTATTTTAGAAATCTTCCTATTTTGCTGAGCAGTCAGTTTCCTTTTTAATAGCCTAATCTGAACTTTTTGACAGACTCCAATCAATTTTTTTTCCCTCAGACTGAACTGAATCTCTTTTTCCAAGAAGTTTTTACTTCTAGAGAAGACTCTGAACAAAGTTAAATAACCTAAATACGTAGTTCCATGGAGTGGCCTTGCAGATTAAATAGCTGTGGTACTGTAGAAGATTTTGTGTTACTGTAGGTGTACCATCTGCTTGATAGATAATGTAGTAGGCAAGATCAATGCCTAAAATAATTACGTCAGCAGAAACCTTGATGTGCTGTAGACATAACAGCCCTGAGATAGAATTCCCAGGGCAATCCCCAGACAAGGACATGGCATCTACAAGATCTCTCACCTGCAACCTTAACCTGTCTTCTGGCTGTCTACAAAACACCCTCTGGCCTTGCAACTAGTCATGAGGATGCTGTGACTGTTTCTCCCTGACACTGACTCTGCAAAGACAGCAAGCTGGGTGCAGGTTAAATGGAGTGTTGTGGCTTGCTTACACACCTGACAAGGCTGCCTCTGTGTGGACACTGAATGTGTTCCTTCAAGCACATAATGTGGGTGCTTTTAGTTGTGAAGCTGCACAGGAGGGATGGGAAAGACAGGGAAAGAGACAAATTTTGTTTCATATAGTACTGTAGATGCCAGGGCAGCAAGATCATTAAAAAAGCATAGGGACACAGGAGGCAGGGGTTTAGATGTTTTGTATGCAGTAGCTTCCTGTTTAAGGAACACCATGACTGTGAATTTAAGGTGTGTATTTGCATTTTATAGCACTGTCCAGTAAGAGGGAGACTGGTCACTCATGGTGTTGGGCAGACACTGCAGTAACGAGCGTGTTCTTGAGAGAATGCGAGCCAGCTTTGAAATTAGTGGGAGAGGTAAATCTCAAAGAGCCCACTGGCATCATTTTCTTTCCAAAACCAGGACCTGATTTTGCTGTGAACCAGTCATTTGACATAATCTGAAAAAAAACACTATCTTGACCTAGCTTAAAACGACAATGAGAAGTGCATATGTAAGGAATAGGCTGCTGCAGAGTTGTCATGGGTTCTGTGTAGATTTTGGGAAGGCTGGCAGTGCCCCACATGCACTACCATCCTACCTGAATAGAATAACCCTTTTCCAATCTATGTCTCTATCAATCCTTCCACCTCTGAGGAATCCTAACCACTGCTCTCTAGCAGAACTGGAATCCTCCGAGAGGACTTCTGGGGTGAAAAAAACAAAAAAGTAGTCTTGTAACTTACAATGTTGTGAAAACTTGGGGGGGAAATAACAAGAATTTTAACAAGTTAGACCCAAGGAGACTCATAGAAACTACTGAATTTCTTGAATATTTCTGGAGTTTTTAACAAATAAGGATGAGGAAGCAGGTAATGAGATTTTGTAGACAGTAAACTGAGGCATAACTGTATTCACTTTTGAAAAAAAAATGCAGATTTCACACCAGACTGCAGCAGGGAGGGAGTATTCTCTAAGGAGTTTTTTGAGTGAACTTTAAACAAGACACACTTGACCATATTCCTTATATTTATCTTACTGGAAATCATACAGTAATTGAAATCAAGAATACAAAGTGTGGAAAAGACTGCTTTAATATACAGACTAACCTTTGTAAGACATCTCTCTATGTCCATTAGATGACATGACATAAAGACAAAATGTTAGAGAGAAAAGATACAACTACAGTAAGTGCCAAAAGAAGAGCTTAGAAAGCTGAAAGACTTTTCAGAAGAGAGTCTAGAGCAAAAACAGGGAGTATGCGCAGGTGCTAACCGTGTCCAGCACCTGAAAAATCCTGTGACAGCTGCAGAATGATGTAAACATTTTGCAAGAATTTGTTGTCAAGAGAAAAAGAAGTGAAAGAAATAGTACATCTTCATCAGTATATTTTTAGTAGCAGAATAAAACTGTCTGTGGACCCTGTGGAACACAAAGTAACTGTCCAGGGATTCCTCATCCCTGTAGTGGCCCTCTAGTCATGAGAAAGACACTCAAAGCACAGTGTGAACACCCTTTTCACTAGAAGTAATTAGTAAGAACGGAAGATCCTATTAGTTATGCAAGAAAAGAGGATGACAGACTCTGACTCTGGTACTTGGGGATAATCAAATATATGACAGTTCTTTTGAGATATTCTTTGTGGCAGAAATAAATTAGAAAGTCACAACACCCATAGGAAAGGAGACATAAATGGGCATGCTTCCCAAAATACAATGACAGGGCGAGGAGTCCCCCAGATGTTACTCTATATTCAATAATAGTGTAAACAGGGAAATAAAGACTGATGAGGCATCTGAGAAAATGAATGCTTTCAAAAGTGTTTGACAATTGTATTTGAAAATGATAGGCTTCTGTACCTGATTTTAGTAGATTATCCACTCTCGGAAATAATTAGGAATGGATTTGCAGCAGTCACAGTAAATGGTGAGAGATTGGAGAAACTCATTAATGTCATCTTAGTAAGGCAGCCAGGAAAGTACACACTGAGCCCCTTATTACCAGCTCAATTCAGGAATACATATCACTGATGACTTATTGCTTAAGGTACTAAAACTATGTCAGTGCAAGTCTTATTGGAGGCTGCAGCAAATATGTGGAGGTCACATGGTCTAGCAAACTGTCACAGAAAAATCTGGAGAGTCTGAACAAAAAATAGGAAGTACAAAACATGTTAAAAATAGTAAAGCTTACTGATGCTGTTCTGGACATGCAGAAGCTGAACTCTATAAAGTATGTAAATTCTGGCAAAGCTTATTTTATCATGTTGTGTCATTAGTCTGAAATTACATTATCAGAGACTTTAATAACAAATCATGTCATGGCATACCATAAATCTATATTTGTCAAACATAAAATATTAAAATTGATGCATTTTCTAACAGTTCACCATAAGAGGTCAGGGTTTTAAAATAATAGTGAAGGATTAGAGTTAAATGAGGAACACACATTCCCGGATATTATCCACTGATCTGTTTACTGCAAAGTCAGATAAAAAAGCAAGCAGATTTGCCAAAGTTTAGCCTTTGACAAAGGATTCAAGCTTGGATCTGATAAACTCCAAAACAGTGCCTTAAAATACAGACAATTCCCAGGACAGCTATTCATTAACATGAAATAGTAGCCAGAAATGTCTCTTTAACCAAGACAGCAAAAAGCATAATTAACCTCAATTAATTAAAAACATCCTAAAAATGCAAAGAAAAGTAAAAAGGCTGGGGTTCCAGGAAGTTAAAGCCTCAAGATGATATTTACATGCAAAGAGTATATGGTGGGCTCAAAGGGTGATATTACTGAGGACTCTGCTCGGATCCCTGTGAAACGTAAGCTTTTCAATGAGTCTTTCAGGAAAAAAGCTGCCATTTCCCCTTTTCTTCACCTTTAGTGGGAGATACAAAGGCAGAATATGTAGCAGGGAAGTAAACATGAAGCAGAGCAAATGCAGAAATCTGTTTCTACCAGCTCTCACAAGGAAAAAGGAGTCAGAAGGTGCAGCAAACAGTATGGAGAAAGAAGTGCCTCTTTGGGATCTCCTCCATAAAACACACCCTTGAAAGGCTTCCTAACCACTTTCAAGATGGTTAATATTGAAAATTCTTGTAATATAAAAGGTTGTGATATAAAATTACAAGGTTAAATATTTTTTTGTTAATTTCAAAACCCACCTGGACACATTCCTGTGCAATCTATGTCAGCTGAACCTGCTTTAGCAAGGGAGTTGGATTGGATGATCTCCAGAGGTCCCTTCCAAACCCACCCATTCCCATGATTCTGTGATTCAAGTAGACTCACTATCACTAAGAGCAAGCAAGGTATAATTTCAAAGGACCACAGTGCCATAGGACAATCCAGTTCAGGAGGGAGCTCAGGAGGTGCTTGGTACAAGATGTTGCTCCCAGCAGGGTCAGCCACGGGATCAGACCAGGCTGCTTAGGGAGGGAGGGAGCCTATACAACCCCAGGTAGCCTGTGCCACCGCTTGCCTGTCCTCCTAGGGAAGGGTTTCCTTACAACTTGTCCCTGCCTTTCCTGTCCCTGACCTGTCCACTGTGCCAATCTGAAAGAGCCCGGCTCACTGACAGCTCCTCATAGGCACTGAAGGCTGCTGTTAGGTGCCCCTGAGCCCACCCTTGTTCAAGCTAAACCAGTCCTGGTGCTTCTGCCTCTGGAGCAGGCTGGGAACTCAACAGCATGCCCCCATAGGTCCTATCCATGGAGTCTCTCCCATCTGCTGCTTTGCTCCATTGCATTTGAACTGTGAATCTGGCTATAGGTCTGCTTCCTTAAGAAGCTTGAAACATCCCCATATTCCCCTTGTAAACGCTGAAAGTTTGGTGGAAAAAAGAAAATCCAAAGGCTAAAAGTAATATAGAACAATGTGTCTTTTTCATAGTATTAATTCTGTGCCTATATAGACTTGTATTGGAGGACTTGGAAGCACCTTACCAAATAGACCAAAAAGAATCACACCCTGTCGTTTCCTGTGATAAATATGATCTGAAATGCAGAGGAATGCAAAGCCCCAAGCTACAGCCCTGCAGCCCTCTGAGGAAAGAACTCCTGTGAGGTAATAGGAAAAGATGGCTCAGTCCTCTTCCACTGAGATCAGTTAGAAAAATCAGCATGCACTTCAATGAAGAGTGGGAAATAGGCTGGAAGGAACAAACCCCCTGCATGTTCAAGGCCAGCTAAGGTGACATCCGCATGGGAAAAAAAATCACAAAAGCATCAGCACTATGTCTCTGCAGTGCTGAAGAAAAGCCACTTAACAACCAAACAACACAAATACGGCAATTAGTGCAGCTTGTGGCTGCACAATATTATGCAGAGTTGCACCTTTTAGAGCCTTTTGTAGTTTGAGCTGCATTTGACAGTGATTTTGCTGTCAGATATCTGTGTGATCGCATGCAGCAGGCGCCTCTGTACAGTGCCACCACCTGAAGTTATGAAACAGAGAAAGAGGATAGTAGTATGCCCTTCTCAGGTATAAAATCAATGAAACAGCCTTTATGTAAAAAAGTCTGTACTAGTGTAAGCAAAGGTTACAGATTCATAGATAGCTTGCAAAGGGTTTTTCTTTAGATTACCTTACACAGTTTCTTTACTGGAGTGCAACAGAAAGTTCGTTGTCATGTATGCACTGAGAGTCACGAAAGTGTAGGAATGAGTGCATTAAATTATTGGGAACATGCATTTACACCACCTTCAGGGTCTCAGTCTCGCACTACACCAAACAATATCCTTTACGTAGACGTATATAGAAGTGTAGACAGTGTTTAAGGGAGAGCAGCTAACTGTAAAATAATCTAGTTTTTATCAATCTGTACATCACCTGATTTGTTCCGTGCCCACAGTCCATTTGTAAGCAGACTGAAAGTAGCAACAAAGGAAGATGTATATGAGCCTGAACAGACATGACAGGCAGGTTTATGCTGCTGACAGCTGCCACAGAGAGGTCTGTCAGCAAAGCACCAGAAGGTATGCTTAAAAAAACTGGCATCTTAATAACATACCTGGGAATAAATTTAGTGTCCCAGCCAAGATCTCACATACTTCACTTAACAGTGGCAATGGAAAAGAAGGGGCACGCTTCTCTCTTTACTACTCAGTTAATTTATTGCTGTCCACTGTGCCTTGTGATTGTCTCCTGCTGCTGTGGTCAAATATTTGCAATAGGCGGGTGACAATGCCATCTTTGGAGGGCAATAGCAAGCTTCTCACCCTGTTCCATCGGCACCTTTGCAGGCATTCACCAACAGACTTCAGCATTTGTCAGCTTCACACCCCAAGTCAGATGTCACTCATCCGATTTCCATTAAAAAAAGGATCATATTCTTATTTTGTATATATTTAGTATCTATGAAAGAGTTTGGAAAATTCCCAAGTCCATCTCTCAGTGCCTTCCTCTCTCCAGTAAATAAAATGCACACTTGACTGAAACTTAAATCACTTGCCTAAGGAAGGAATTAAATTATTTGTAGACATTTTTCTCATTAGATTTCTCTGAAACAGATAAAATTAGCAGCTGATACATTTAGTGCATGATTTGCCGGGTGCTTTAATTTCCATTCTCCTTCCTGTCATCTGACCAGTGGGCAATATATGATTGTGCAGCAAGTCTGCTCTTTTTTCCTTATTTTATAAAACTTTACATTTCTTCCATTTCAATTATTTTACTTAATATTATACAAAATGGCCTTATAACAACTACTATTTTCCATACTTAAAAATACATTTGTCTTCTTTATGGATTGTATCTTCATAAAAAAGAATGCAGTGGCAGCATTTCAGTTGGAACCCCACAAAGTCGAAGCTTTCATAAATAAAAGTAGTTTAGAATTCACATGTAAGTGGCAGAATATGAAATCTGAAGACTTCATTTTTTCTCCTAGAAATATTTATATTTTATTATACTTATAACATATTTATACTTTATTAAAATATCTGTATTTTAGTTAAATAGTTGTATTGCTTTGTTAAAAAAATTTAAGGGGTTGTGGGTTTTTTTTGAACCCTCTTTTTGCTAACGGGTTTGTAAGTTATTGAAGACATTTTAAAACTGTGAAAGCAGTACTGAAACCAAGATATAATACTTCACTGGCACTTTCCTGAGGACAGTAATTTTTAATTACAAGTGTATCAACCATCCAATGGAAAACTAAAGTTGTCACAGTAAATTTCATCTAACTATGACAGAAGCCAAATTGGTGATTTTAATCATTTTGATACATTGTTTCATATTTTCTGTTGCTGATTACATAGCACATTAAAAAATGAAATATTGATTTGCAAATACTGAAGTGCTACATCGAGGAAGAATATCCACATTATATTAGCCATATAACATGAAAACACTGTGAATTCTTAGAATTGTAGAAATTCTGTAAACCAAAGAAAGATGGGCTTTTGGTTGAATCATCTAGTGATAAAATAATTAAAGATTCATATCACCTCATATTTCATGTCACCATTGCTGATTGCTATGCATTCTGAAAACATGCCAAGTAGCTTGCATTAGTGATGATTCATAAACTCTTCCTTTGTTACACACAAACCCACACACATATGGAGGCACGCATATGCGCACACTGACTCCCAAAAAGGTAAGCAGGAGTGTTTAATGTTTATGTGAAAGTCAAGAGCAAGAAACAATTTCCTGGACTGAGCTGCCAATTCCAGGCTTTTGAGTGCTGACTATTTATTTATTTAAGTATTTATTTTAACTATTTTTTCTCTGAACTGGTATATTTAAACACAGAATCTAATTATAGATTGCATCTGATTACTATCAATCTCATTTCTCTCTCACGCTGAGGTGAGGCTATATCTTTCTAATTTTATTTAGGAAGAAGACAGGGTAAGATGTAAAAGCAAACACTTAACACATATCATGCTTCTCTTTCGCCTTGTAAGTGTATTTGCTACCTGTTTCTTTGAAAAGTCCCCCAGAAAAAAATGGAGATAATATACTTGAGGTAAAGGTCAAACAAAAAATTCCTTATAGACACTGGTATTGATTAAAGCACTATATTTATGAGTGCCACTGAATCACAGTGGCATTTGCAATGGAAGTTCAGTTGCTAACACACAGAATAAGACACTGGAATTGCAGCACAGACATTTATTTCTCTCCTTCAACATGCATTCAAGGGAATAAACTCCACAAGACAGCTGATAGTCTACCCCAACCAGTTACAATTTTCTACATGTGAGCTAACTGTATTTATTGAATACAGTTTTGCACAGCTGTTTTTATTTGCCCCATTGGCCTTTTAATATGTGTATTGTTCAAGCAGGTTTTCTGGTTTTAAGTCATTGCCTGAAAACATGGCAGAGTAAACTGCTTACAAAAAAAATATACCTAACGTGGAAGAAAAGATTGAAAGCAGCCTTGCGTGGATCTGAGTCTGTATTTAGAAAGTGGTTTAGTACATGGAAGCAGAGCAGGACACCAGCTTCTTGATGGCTGTTCTTACTTCATTACTCCCTTAATTTCTTTTAAGTTTGGTTCCTTCTCAGGTGTGAGCTTCTGGTACAATAGGATTCCTTCTGTTCACACACACATGGAGAAAATCCTCTTACTTGCTCCATAGGGATAGAACAACCCTGTGGAAAAGGCACCTCCCAGGTTTTACACATGCCATGCCTCACACAGTATTTCCCCTTTGCCTGATCAAGTGCAACAAGACTTCTGCAATACAAGCAACAAACAAGGCCTAAGCAAATAAAATATCACCAGCATCCTTTTCATCCACCACCCATATACAACAGGAAACCTTTCCCTGCTGTCATCCTTGTGTAAGCTGCCACACAGGCAGCTGCCTCTGGCACCTGCCCTAGTAAATATGACAGTTTATTTTCCCCCTTCCAGTGATGCTGCTGCCTGTTCCACCAAACAGCTATCAATGCGTGATTATCAGCAATATCAAATAGCCCTTTATCTCAGCAAAGCTCTTAAGATAATTCTCTGCCATAATTATTCTGCATAGTCCCTTTTTCCCCCCTACATTTAAAGGCACTTTTGCAATTCCACCTGCTAGTGAGAGTTAGGACAGATAAGGAAATCCTGCTGTTGTCCATGCCAACTCTCTTCTGTGAAACCAAGGGTTTCATACAGCAAAAACATTTCCTGATGAGTCCCTGTAATGAAATATCAACATTCACATAGAATCATAGAATCATAGAATTATCTGGGTTGGAACTATTCTTGATACAGGCCAGGATGCCATTGGCCTTCTTGGCCACCCAGGCACACTGCTGGTTCATGTTTAGCCTCCTGTCAATCAGCACCCCAGGTCCCTTTCCATCTGACTGCTCTTCAGCCACTCTGTCCCCAGCCTGTAGCGTTGCATGGGGTTGTTGTGGCCAAAGTGCAGGACCCGGCACTTGGCCTTGTTGAACTTCATCCCACTGGACTCAGCCCATCTCTCCAGCCTATCAAAGTCCCTCTGCAGAGCCCTCCTGCCTTCCGGCAGGTCGACACTCCCTCCCAACTTGGTGTCATTCGCAAATTTACTTATGATGGACTCAATCCCCTCATCTAAATCATCGATGAAGATGTTAAACAGAACTGGACCCAACACTGATCCCTGAGGGGCACCACTGGTGATGCAGCTGGATGCAGCCCCATTCACCAGCACTCTCTGGGCTCGGCCATCCAGTCAGGTCTTAACCCAGCTGAGAGTGCACCTATCCAAGTTGCCATGGGCTACCAGTTTATCCAAGAGTGTGCCATGGGAGACAGTGTCAAAGGCTTTGCTCAAGTCCAGATAGGCTACATTCACAGGCTTCCCTTCATCCACCAGGGAGGTTACCTGATCATAAAAGGAAATCAGGTTGGTCAGACAGGACCTGCCCCTCATAAAGCCGTGCTGGCTGGGTCGGATCCCATGTCCATCCTGAAGGTGCTGTGTGATTGCACTCAGGATGATCTGTTCCATAACCTTGCCAGGCACTGAGGTCAGGCTGACAGGTCTATAGTTGCCCGGGTCCTCCTTGCAGCCCTTTTTGTGGATTGATGTGACATTTGCCAACTTCCAATCATCTGGGACCTCCCCAGAGAGCCAGGACTGTTGGTAGATAATGGAGAGTGGCTCAGCAAGCTCTTCCGCCAACAACCTCATCACCCTAGGACGGAAACCATCAGGTCCCATAGATTTGTGTGGATCCAGGTGGCTCAGTAATTCATACACTACTTCCTCCTGGAACACAGGGGAGCCATTTAGTTTCCTGTCTCTATCTGTGAGCTCTGGAGACCAGTTATCGTTAGGGCCACCTCTCCTACTGATGAAGTCTGAGGCAGAGTAGGTATTGAGTACCTCAGCCTTCTCCTCATCCCCCCCCAGGTCCAACAAAGAATGGAGGTTTTCCTTGCCCCTCCTTTTGTTATTAATGTGTTTATAGAAGCGCTTTTTGTTATCCTTAACAGAAGTAGCCAAATTAATTTCAAATTGTGCTTTTGTTTCTCTGATTTTCCTTCTGCATGTTCTAACTATAGTCCTATACTCTTCCTGAGTAGTCAGCCCTGCCTTCCACAGTCGATAGGCTCTTTTTTTATCTCTGATTTCCTTCAGTATCTCCCTATTCAACCAAGGTGGTCGTCTTCCCCGCCGGCTTGCCTTTTGGTTAATTGGTACAGCCTGTTCCTGTGCACTCAAGACTTTTTCCTTGAAGCACATCCATCCCTCCTGTACGTCCCTGTTTTTGAGGAGTGTGTTCCAGGGTGTGCTCTGGACCAGTCTTCTGAACAGGTCAAAAATCTGCCCTCCAGAAGTCCAGTATAGAGGTTTGATTGGTGGTCCTCCTTACATCCCTGAACATTGAAAACTGTATTATTTCATGGTCACTGTGCCCCAGTTGGCCTCCGACCACTACATTTCCCACCAGTCCCTCTCTGTTTGCAAACAGCAGATCTAGTGGGGCCCCACTCCTGGTAGGTTCATTTACCTGCTGGAGCAGGAAATTATCCTCCATACACTCTAAGAATTTCCTAGACTGCCTCTCCTCTGCTATGTTGAGCTCCCAGCAGATATCTGGCAGGTTGAAGACGCCCACAAGAACAAGGGCTGGCGATTTTGAGACATCTGCCAGCTGCTTGTAGAATAACTCGTCCCCTTCACCATCCTGGTTGGGTGGTCTATAACAGACTCCTACCAGGATGTTGTCCTTCCCCCTGATTCGGGTCCACAAGCACTCAGCCCTATCGTTGGTGACCTCAAGTTCTACAGTCAAGAGCCTCTCTAACATACAGAGCCAGCCCTCCACCTCTCCTACCCTGCCTGTCCTTTCTGAAGAGCTTGTAGCCACTTATGAGAGCACTCCAGTCATGCCAGTCGTCCCACCACGTTTCTGTAATGGCAACTACGTCAGAGCTTTCCTGTTTATTGCCCAGACTGCGTGCATTAGTGTACGTGCACTTCAGCTGGGCTGCTGATTCTACTTTTAATTCAGTCTTATGACCCCTGGGCTGAACTTTGGAGAGCCTGAAATCAATCCCCTCCCCCTTCAGACCTAGTTTAAAGCTCTCCTGATGAGCCCCGCTAACTTATGGGCAACAACCCTTTTGTCCTGCCTAGACAGATGAAGCCCATCCGATTTAGGAAGACCAGATAGTATGGAGTTTGCCCCATGATCAAAAAAACCAAAATTTTGATGATGGCACCAATCCTTTAGCCACCTATTGATAAGGTAGGCTTTCCTAATTCTCTCCTCATGCAACTCCCCATTCATTCCAGCCACTACATGCAAACAAATGTCATCCTACAAGAAAAATCAAACTTTAAATGGAAAAATCTATATTTCTTAGAGCTGCTGTCCTACACATGATTTCTGCAATCAGACTTTCATTCCAGCGCTTTGAGGTATTGAGCACCCTTTGCTTTCACTAGAACCTCATTGAATATCACAGGATTAAGGTCTAAGAGCTTTGAAAAAGCTCCTGGTACCATTCAGTTGCTCAGACAGGGATTAAAACTACTGCAGGCAGTAGCAAAGTGGTAAATATTGACTCAGCAGTAAATAAAATCAGTCCATTGAGGTGTACTGTACAATGTGTGGTGGAGCAAGAGTCACGAGAAAGCGTTATTTCTCTTAGTCAGATTAAATAGTTTACATCACAAAACCACATGCTGTTCAGGGAATGTCACAGTCTTCATGAAACACAGTGACACCTTACACTCACAGCAAAATTTAAACAAGGAAATTACATATTCCTTTTTTCAAAAATCTGGTCAAAAGCTTACTTTCTTTAGCTGCAAAATAGATGAAGTCTGGTACTGACTAACAATCCACCACCCTTTACTATGTCTTAAAATGTGCATATGTAAATTTTAGATCCTGTCAGCAACTATGTTAAAAAATCTTTCAATTTGTTTTTTATAAAATGGAGGATGTTTCAATACCATTCTCTCCTATAAGAACACCAATACTTTATCGCCAGTTAAAGAAAAAACTGGTGACATGCAGGTGATTAAGTGACAAGAAAGTAAGTTTTCTTGGTCTTTTCAAGCCTCTCTAAGTGTGGTTAGTTCCACACAAAATCAGTAACTGCAATGCCATCTTCTACACAGCACACAGCAGTCAACTGAGAATCTACCACCATGCTGAGATGTTAGTGTTTTATTAGTCTGAGCTCATTTTCTTTTCATGTTTCTACAGAGCTATGAATATGCCATCAAATAGTGGAAGGAATTTTCAGTAACACAAATATGAGCTGTTTGCTTTGGTTGTTCTTGTTTTCTCTTATTTAATTTGAGGGATAAAAAAACCCAAGAAGATAATATTAATAATAAAAATATGCCTAACTGGTAAGGCACGTTGCATATAAGCATATGAATGCCTGAGGAAGACAGTTCTGTTGTTGAAATGTAGCAAACAGAAAAACAAAAATCTTGTTAGCTTTATATGAAAACTGCCAGCAAAAGAACAAAAAGTGAAACTTCCTCACGAAGCGGCTGTGAAATAAGAGGGAGTGTATGCATTTGAGGGGAAAATGGTTTATATTTGAGTTACACTGCAACAGTTGAGAACAAAATGCTGGTGTGTTTCGTATTTTTCTTTCCCAATACTTGAATGGCCATCAGCTTAAATTTGTGTATAGATATGGGGTAATAGCTAGTCCTCTGTCACAAGCTCACACCGCCCTCCTATGTGGTTAAAATCTAACCACAAAGGCCCTTAAAAAGGCAAAATCATAAAAAAATAAATCATAATATCACTTTTTGTCAGGCTAGCTCTCAAGCATCTGAAGTCATTTGAAAGGCCTAAATATAAATATCCATACTCAATAGATTTGTGGAGATACACTCATACTTAATTGGAAAAAATGCACATACAAATACTTAATATAAACATAAAAGGAATGGTAAAGCAATTGTTTTATAGCTCAGATAAGCTTTTCAGTGACACCTGTAAAGGATGTCACCCTTTAAAATATGATATGGAAAACATATATGAAAGTTCAAAATATATAATAGAATATTCTTTATTAACTATGAATAGAATATTCATTATATGAATATGAAGAGAATATTCATTACATGAATGTGGAATCTAAATATTTATTTACATACAATTTAACAGTTCATAGTAAACTAAAAAATAAATATTTGATATTATACTCAACCTGAAATCACCAGTATCTCTGAGAAAAGAATAGACTTACTGAATGATTTATGGTTTACATGGAAAGGACAAGCACATTCTTGTAAATTCTACTGCATAATGCATATTTCAATAGCCTTCCATGTGAATTTCAAGTAACAGGCTATAAATGAGCAGCCTAATCAGTTAGGGCCAACAGAAGAACTTCTTCCAAGGCCAGATGGACTCTCCCAGGTCTACACAAAGCGCTGATCAACTGAAATGGCAACTTTGTAAGGGCGGTGAAAGCTTGCCTCAGTCATTTTCAGGATCCTGAAAAGTACCCTGTGCACAACGAGAATGATAACATTTGAAAATTGACTGATATGTCTGGCAAGTGGCACTGTTTAGCACTTAAAGTATGACAGGTTTCCTACCTGCATGCTAGATCACCCTCAGCCACACACCAGAGTCCACCAGTGGGTATTTTGCGTGGCAGCTCTGTGCTGAAGCCACCTGTCTAGCTCTCACAGCCCTGCTGCAGTGCAGCTCTGTGGTCTGGCAGCAGCCAGCTGGGGAAGTGATAGGGGTGACCCATTAGAACTGGCCCCCTACACCGTCCACCCACCACCCTTGTTGAAAAGATGAAGTCCAGCTCAGCATCCTCAGCTGTTCTCAGCTCCTGCCCCCTGCCATCACCTGGCCATGACACTATAGTCCTGATGGGAAGAAGTGAAATGCACCCTCTCTCTACAATAAGGGAGCGAGGCCTGAGCCTTCCAAATCACTCTTTCAAACACCACTGCCTGGAGCTCAGGGATAAAGAAACAGTAAACAAGAGGTAGGAGGAAACGGTGTGACCCAGTCTTCCCACCGAGCTCACTAAGTTTGGACGAACTGATGAGCACAAGCTGGGCTTACTGATACAGGGAAAAAAAAATATCCTGATTTCCATTTTCTAAACTAATAGTGATGTCAGAGTATTTTATAAATACACAGGGAAAGAGTGGACAGTTTATGTATCAGCCCTTTCATTATTTTCTTCAAAAGTGGCTTTAATCTCAGTCTGTGAAATTAATGTAAAACTCTGAATATGAATGGAAATTTTAAAAGCTTGTTAATTTTAACTGTTAATTTGCAAGCCTGATGGATCTAGTAAAGGTTGACTTTTACCTTGGAAATAACTACTGAAGATACTCTTGAGCTTATAAAATGGAATTATCACTCAAAGCCAAATAAGATGAATTTGAACAAGTAAAAACATCTTTACTGCTCTCCTGTAAGAAAGGATACCAGTCAGCATGAATACCTTTCACCAAGTAAAAGGTAATATCAGATCACTGAAGTGAAAGAATGTGCTGCACTGTACATATTAAGAGATGTGACAGCAAGACAGGCTGTTACAAAGTGTCTTTCACTCAAAGAAAACACTACCAAAAAAAAAGGGCAAATTTTATTCAAACCTGTGGACTACGGATACGAAACATGGGGCACTGAAGACATGAACAAAGCAAACTCTTCACAAAGAAAGGTTTCTCAAAGTGATCAGCTGTTTAGAACCATACTACTAAATGTCAGTGATTATGTTTTCTGAATATGCCACACTGTGTTTTGACTCTTCTTACCCTGCTAAAAGTCATGAAAGCCAAAGAAGATAACCAAATACTTTTCAAGTGATACCCAGTCTGGGCATCGAGAGGGAACTGCAGATCTTGGGTGGATTGGTAGGTTTATTTTTCTCTTGACCTCACGAAGGTCAAAATTTTGCCTCTGGTATTCACAAACCAAAGAAACCCAGCAGAATGGTCAAGAGCAACGAAGACCAGGTCAAAGACATATGAGGTGGAACATTTGTTCCTGGCTGCAGTGCGCTGTTTTCATAAGCAGTGAGTTAAAATACAAAGAATTCCATGTGATAAATTATTTTGGGAGAGGGATGGTGGAGTGGAACAGAGAGAATGCTACCTGTCTGTAGCTTATTATCAAAAAATCAGGGAAGAAAATTAAATTTTCTAGTACTATAGACAAACTCAAAACATGCCACTTAAAGTGCCAGCTTCATTCAAAGCTGCCTGTATATCATTCACACAAGCAAGCTCACTGCTGTTAATGAGTGACTCATGGATGTTTAGTGTAGAGAAAGAACACACAGTATGTCATTGCACTCGTGCAAGTGAAATAGTTTACAAATATACATCAATTTTCTACTGCATTACACTAAAGAATACTGTGAAATTTGCTTTGCAGAGGTGGAGTTTTGAGTTTAGAAAAAACTTGTGGGAGCATGATTTAGACTTCTCATTTGGGCTTTCCTTAGACATTATTAGGGAAACACAGGAAGGGTCTCCTAATTAAAAATGTACATATATGTACTTAATACTGCTTTTTTGAGCATTCAAAGGCCTTGCTGTTATTGAAAAAAAGACTGCTTTAGTCAATAACCAAAAAAGTAGTAAATCATTCACTTCCAAGCCATTCTATTCATGTATGCATGCTTAAATGCTGAAACCCTGGCAGACTTTCAGAACAACTACCAGCTACTGTCACCATGTTAAAATATTGGGAACTGGTACTCCTTCTGATCTTCTGCTATTCTAACATTGAGGATATTTTGTGTTTTGCAACATTTTTGTGGTGGTCATCAGCTTTCTGAGAATTTTTGTTTTAACTTTTAAGAAATAACTGTCAAGTTTTTAAATTATGAGCAAAACCAACCTCTGTGTTTTCGTCAACACAACGTTTAAATACACTTTTAATAGCACTGAGTCATTTTAAGACTTTTTTCTTTTGATGTCTGCCATATGAAATGTCACAGTCCAGAGCTGAAATTTGTCAGTGGCCAACAGTGCACTCACTTTGATATTATAATAAAATGTACAGTATATAATTTGACTGTAGCCTAATTCACAGACGCTGCAAGAAAAGTGAGAAGGGGCACCAAACTGAAGGATGCGGGCCCAAGACCCACTGCTGGCAGCTGCCCTTGCCATCCCCCAGGATGAAAAGAGGGAGAGACACAGCAGCAGTTACCAGAATCAGCAGCAAGGATTGAGAGCTCCTATGCTATAGCTCACTGCTGACAGTGGGAAGGGGAAGGTCGCGCCCCATCTCCGTGGGGATGGAAGCCAAGCTATGGATGCAGGTGCCAGGCATGTCATTACAGATGTTCTCATTCTATCCAGAGAGGCAAGAACAAAGGGTAATGTCCTTTCTGTTATGAAATAAACCAAACATATCCATCTAAATAGTCAGAAAGGCCAAATCTATTTAGGGATGAAATGAGAAGTTCCATATTTTCTTACCATATCAGCATGTTAGGGAGTGTCAGTTGTAAACATATCATATTGTGTTGTAATTAGATGTAGATTAAAAAGTGCTTATCAGTAAAACTCTTCCTTTAATTCTTTTACTTGTTGTCCTGAGTTTCCCCTTCTTCCTGAATTCTTCACCTCCCTCAGACTGGGGTCTGGGAATTCTGTGTACTTTATGCTGATATCTCACCATACTGCAAATCCTAAAAGCTTTACACTTGTGGAGTGAATAAGGCTTGAAGAACCAAGGTTCTGCAGGTTCTCTGACCTTTTCTGTCCAACAGATACTGGAGCAGTTCTTGTGGGAACAAGTAGCAGCTGGCTGCAGCCAAAGCTAGAGAGTCTGAACCCAGAAGTAGGCAGCTGTGCTGAAAATCACAGATAAGGGCCTCTTACTGTTTTCAGCCATAATTCACTTTCTTCCTTAGAACCCAATGAAATCCACTTTTATAACTTAAAAATAACTAAGGTTGCTTTGTAAGATTCTGCAGCTGGCAGAAGGATAAGATCACTTATCAGGGATCAACACTCCTGGCAAACGTAAAATCACTATTCATTGATACGATAATTCGATAAGCTTTTTGATCCTTTCAAAAAAAAAAGTCATTAGGGTGACAGCAGTTTATAACCAGCACGGCAAAACCACAGCTCTGTGAAGGAAATGTCTATATATACAGTGCCAAGTCTGATGGGATTTTTCTTATCATCAGAAGACTTTAGAATCTTTCTTTCTTTCTTTCTTTCAATTGCATGAATTATTGCAGGAAGTAGTGTTATGGTGAGATGCTTTCCAATGAAGTGAGGCTTATATTTACTAAAATATTGTGTGAGACACCATGGCCAAAGGTTATGAGGTTGACCACACTTACATAAGGACTGGAGAAGTAACATGAGATGAAAAGGTTATAGGGGGATGTTATAGACGTTATGCCTATACAGCATGAAATGGTTTTAATTTTATATTATTTCTGGGAACGGCTGTTGGGCATAAAGAGGCTGATTATCTCAATACTGAGATAATGTAAGAATGAAAGTCCCTCTGAGAGCTGTAATTTACAAGGGAAAACACAAGAAAGGCTGAAGTTTCTATAAGAAATTGATGGAATATAACAAACAAAGTAGTTACAGTGGAAAGAAATATTAATAACAAGACATAAAGTGCTTCCAGTGCAGCAGATAGAATGGCCATGCCTTCTAACAACTGGGAGACACCTCAGTCTTTCAGTCCATTCAGAGGTCAAGAGCTATCCAAATGGCAAGATGGCACAGTAGGATGGACCTGAAGATTTTCCTGTCCTCTGAAGAACGTGCAGGTTACACTGCCTGTGGCATCAGGACCTAAACTGACCTTTTCTCATCTCATTGGATCAGATTGGCCTCCACTAACGGTACTCTCGAACTGCGTGTAAAGCAATAGTCGTCCTAGACGGCTCCCATTTGCTTTTTTCTCAGAGAACTCATAGAATGTCCTGAGTTGGAAGGGGCCAACAAGGATCATGGAGTCCAGCTTCTGTCCCTGCATAGAACAGTCCCAAAATTCACACCATTTGTTTCACGGGCTGTCTAAATGCTTCCTGAATATTGTCAGGCTCGGTGCCATGACCGCTTCCCTGGGGAGCTGTTCCAGTGCTCCACCACCCTCTCGGTGAAGAACCTTTCCCTAATTTCCAACCTAACCCTCCCCTGGCACATCTTCCTGCCACTCCCTCAGGTCCTATCATTGGTCACCAGAGAGAAGAGCTCAGCACCTGCTTCTCCTCCTTCTCTTGTGAGGAACCAGTAAACTGCTACAAGGTCTTTCATCAGCCTCCTCCAGGCCAAAGAGACAAAGTGACATCACCCCTCCTCATACAATTATACCTCTAGAACCTTCACCACCTTTGTGGCCTCCTCTGGACACTCTCCGGTAGCTTTAGATCGTTTTTACACCGTGGTGCCCAAAACTGCACCCACTACTCAAGGTGGGGCTGCACTAGTGCGGAGCAGAGCAGAACAATCCCCTCCCTCGACTGGCTGGCAATGCTGTGCTGGATGCATCCCAGCACATGGTTGCCCTCTTGGCTGCCAGAGCATGCTGTTGGTTCATGTTCAATTTGCTGTCGCCCAGAACCCCCAGATCCCTTTCTGCAGGGCTGCTCTTCAGCCTCACTCCCCAGTTGGTATGGACATCCTGGGTTGCCATGTCCCAGGTGCAAAATCCAGCACCTGCACTTGCTAAACTTCACGCAGTTGTTAACAGTCCAGCTCTTCAGTTTGTCCAGATCCCTCTGCAGGACCTCTCTGCCTGCAAGAATGTCAACAGCTCCCCCCATTTTTGTGTTATCAGTGAACTTGCTTAGTAACCTAAGAGAATAGCAGGACAATGTGCCAGGGGAGTGTTAGGTTGGATATTAGGAAATGGTTCATCACCCAGAGGAGGGTGAAACACTGGAACAGCTCCCCAGGGAAGCAGTCACCATCCCAAGCCTGACAATATTCCAGAAGCCTTGGACAGCACCTTCAGTGTGAATGTTGGAACTGTCCTGTCATAGAATCATAGAATGGTTTGGGTTGGAAGGGACCTTAAAACTCTTCCAGTTCCAGCACCCTTGCCATGGGCAGTGACACCTCCCACCAGACCAGGCAGCTCAAGGCCACAAACAACCTGGCCTTCAACACTTCCAGGAAGGGGTCATCCACAACTGGTCAACCTGTGCCAGTGTCTCACCACCCTCATCGTGAAGAATTTCTTCCTAATGTCTGATCTGTCTTCCCCCTTCCAATTTAAAGCCATTCCCCCTTGTCCTATCGCCGTTGTAAAAAGTCCCTCCCCAGCTTTCCTGTAGCCCCTTCAGGTACTGAAAGGCCACTATGAAATGTCCCCAGAGCCTTCACTTTTCCTCGGTGAACAACTCTCACACCCTGTCCTGTGCAAGGAGCTGGGCTCGATGACCCGTATGAGCCCTTCCAACTGAGGTCATTCTTTGCACATCACTTCCGACTCCTGCACCCAGGTCATTTATTAACAAAACGTATCATTTATTAACAAGCCACTTCAGCTCGCTATTGAGCCACCACGACCCCATAACGAACATCCAAATTTCGGGGGAAAGGAGGGAGGCAAAAGCGCGCCGGTCCCCGCGCGTGTGCGGGAAGGACCCACGCTCCCCTCCCTTCGCTGTCACCAACCCCTCGCTGTCACCGACTCCTCCCTTGGTAGGAACGAGGCGGGGGTAGAGACTTCTCGCCAGACCTTGTAGGCGGCGTGCGCGGAGGGGCGCGCGCACACGGGAGCACAGGGCGCCGCGCCTGAAGGAGTTCTCGCAAGATCTTGCGGGAGGTCGTGTGCGGGGGCAGGGGAGCTACACTGGGAGAGCTGTCGCGAGAACTGGCGGGCGCGGTGCGCGGGGCAGCGTCCAGGACCGCTGCTCCGGAGGGTGCTCTCGCGATAATGGCAGCCGGAGTTTGGCGGGGGGCGTGGCCACCAGCACCACCCCGCCCCGGGGAGAGCTCTCGCGAGATTATGTGTT
>JAUMJL010002155.1:0-70050 GCA_033558185.1 Dromococcyx pavoninus | reverse complement strand
CTCTCTTCGAGGCTCTGCGTCACCGCCAGCGGGGGAGGGCGGGGAGGAAACGAGGGCGGGGCGGAGGGCGGGAGACGGGGCATGCCGGTGAGACCCCGTCCCACCAGCGGCAATGAGACAATCGGCGCGGCTGTGAATACTGGCGGACGGCGCCGGGCGAGCGGGCGGGGCCACCTCTGCCCGTCAGGGGATCCCTGCCCGGCGCTCCCCGAGGGAGCGGGATTGCGCGGGAAGTGGGGGGCGGCGCTCCCGGTGTCATCGTCGCGCTGCTCCCGGCTGCCTCCGCCCCTCCCCAGGGTTCCACAGCAGCCAGAGATGGCGCAGGCTCGGAGATCGTGAAAGTGCGGCGGGGCTCTGGAACCTGCCGTGGTCCTTAAATATTGGGATACTGCGATCACCTGGGTGACCTGGATTTGCTCTACCCATGTCCTACATCCCGGCAGCAGCAGCTCGGGGAGGGCTCCGTTAACGGCTCCGGGCATGGCTGGAGGGGCAGTGGAAACGTCTCCCCAAGTTTTCACATGATGGCAAGCAACCCTTGTGATTCCCCAGCCAGGGAATGTCGTGCTGGGATTGAAAGCTTCTCAGCATGCAAAGGGAGCCAAGTTTATAGAATCATAGAATGGGTTGGGTTGGAAGGCACCTTAAAACCACCCAGTTCCAACCCCCCTACCATGGGCATGGACACCTCCCACCACATCAGGCTGCTCAAGGCCCCATCCAACCTGACCTTCAACACCTCCAGGGAGGGGGCATCCACAGCTTCCCTGGGCAACCTGCTCCAAGAGCTTCATCCTCAAAAGCTTATCTCACACGATGAGTAATTTTGCAGCAGTGACAGGCACTACAGCCATGGGCTTCTCCTGTCAGCAGTTGCTGCCTCCCGTCACAGCAAACCCACTGCACGGCACTGGGAGCAGGGAAAAGATGGAAAACCTCCCTGCAATTGATGGCCCTATCCACATCCAACAGAGCCAATCGCGCCAGTGTGGAGAGGTCCTCCTAAATGCCAGCAAAAAGTGGAACCTCTTCTTTCCAGGCAGTCACTCGGGCATCTTGCTCCACATACTGCAGGTGTTTCATTTTCGCGGCACGGTGCCATCGGAACCAGCCCTTGCTAATACACCCTGATGGTCTTTGTGACACAAAATCAGGCCTGAGTTCTTCCCCACATGCCCCAGGAAAAGGAAGGGATTGGACGTCAAGTGGAGTAGATACTTTTCCCCCATTGCCCTACTGCAACGAGCACTGGGGGATGTCTCCATCCCACCAGAGCAGACAGGGAGCTGCCCCACCTCCCAGCTACTTCTTTTGCATAGGCTGAGAGGCAGAATCTGCTCACTCTGTTGCAGGGCACAGGGCTGGGACTCCTGGCACGACTCCTGTGGGAGCTGGGAAAGGGGCACCTTGCCCATACAGGCTGGAACAGCACGTGTTAATGCATTCCCTATCAAGGCTGATAAATCCGGCTGCAAGAAGCAGGCAACATGGGTCATGATCCGCTGCCCGGCATGCTCTGGGGCTCCTGGTTGCCCTCTGTGGGCTCCCACCACCTTGCCAAGCTTGACTGGCAGGAGGAAAAAGCACAGGCGTGAAAGGGAGATTCTGCTTCGCACGGGGCGATGAAACACAGATGTGCGACCACACATGGCAGAGGCAGCGCACACAGCTCGGCAAGGGGCAGCAGGCTCGCAAAGAGGCTTTTGCCTGGGAGACAGCTGGTGGTAGGTGGTGGGCAGAAACCGTGACCTAGTGAGGCCAGGAAAGGGCAGCTTCCAGGAACAGGGCAAAGGGATGCAGCCAAAGCAGGGCAGGCCCTTTCAGTTATGGCTTTCGCGGTTGCATTTTTCCATTGTTGTCTGTGCTGGAGGCGCCTGGGCTGTGTCTCAGTGCCTTACAACACTCCTTCAAGGACCAGGGTCTGCACACATGCCCCCTGCAGATCTCAATGCTTACTGCTTTGCTGGGTAATGTCCATGTGAATGGAGGTTATTAAACCCACTCAGCAGCCTTTACTCCAGGGCTTTTCCCTTTAGACTGATCATTTTCTTCCTCCAGCACATTTTTTCACCCAGGCTCCACTGCTCAAAGGTTTGTTCTGCACCACCACTGAGCTGTGACTTTGCTTGGAGAGGGTTTAGCCTGTGCAGTGTTGGCTGCTCATCCCGGCAGCGGGAGGGAGGGAGCTTCTGGGGAGCATTCCTGTGCGTTCTCTCTTACAGCACCCTGCTCAGGCATCAGCCCTGCCCGCTATGAGAGAGATTGCTCCAAGAGCTTTTTCTCATGGCCTCTGGGAATTAGGGATTCAGACAGCAGACACTGCACCGTCAGCTGTACCTTCTTGGTTAGGCTGGGATCTGCCTGGATTTTTATAGTTCATCTTTTGCTCTGCAGCTGAGAAGGAAGAGAGGAGGACAATGAGATGTGAGGGGAGGAATGCAGCAGCCTTGGCTGTTACTACTGAGAGTCCCGTCGGGGCCAGATGATGTAGAACAGCCCAGCTCTGCTGGAGGCAAGCAAGAAGCAGTCCAGCACTAGGCATGGGGTGGGGGGAAACATACAGTAAGCTCCGCTGGGAGGTTTGAGTTAGCAGAACATGTTTCAGGCAGAGGCCTGAGACCGAACAAAAGCAGATGTATGGAGACCCAGAAAGAGAGAACTGAGCTCTGTGGAAAAAGGACTGTGATGGGAGCACTGACCTGGGTGGGAAGCATCATAATAAAGAGATTTCTAAGAGTTATGGGAGGTGATGCTGAGAGGCATCAGGGTGGTCCTGGGCCTGAGGAAGAAAGCTGCCACAAACCAGCACCCTCAGCTGCCAAACAAGCCCAAATTATTCCTTCTGAAAATCATTGATCCCCTCTCCTACTCCCCACGGCAACTCTTGCCAAACAGATAAATCGTGCCAGCACTCCTCCCTTGGATTAATTCAATCCACTTGGCTCTGGAGACCAGAACTCCCAGAGACGCAGCTAAACTTCAGCTCAGCCCCAGCAAGGTTTTGCACCATGTGAGCCTCCTTCGGCCATTACTACCTCCTCCCAGCCAGGTCTGCTTTCTACCTGGATATCAGTCAGCTCTGAAAACATGCCCTGGTCCTCAAATGAAGCTTCATGCTGTGTGATATGTAAACACACTCATTAGCTGTAAAGTCTCAGCAAAGGAGAGAGCCAACTCACAGGTGGCAGCAGCAATGTGACAAAATGAGCCCTTTAGGGGGTATGGCAGCTCCCCTTGCCCTATTAACCCCTTTCCCACAAGGAGCTGTGCGAGTGCCACAGGGCTCACTGTATTCCAGCAGGAGTTCCTGCCTTTCCTGCCATTAATGCTTACTGCTGCTGTAGCAGCCTTTTCTCCTGTTGACTCTGGAGAGAGTACAGGGTCCCTCTCCACACTTTGTATCTGGCTTTTCTGCTCCCACCTCCTGGGTCACGCTGCCCCTCAAGACTGCAGAGCTACCTGCATGTCCTGTTAACAACTCCCTACACAAGAGCAAGCTCAGTGCATGTTTGTTTCTGCAAGTTTCAACTCACTCATGCCTAGACATGAGCTTGTGGGGCCAAGGTGTTCCCACACACTCCCCCAGCACTCGGCAGAGAACATTAATACACAACAACAAAAAAAGCAGTTTGTCATGACCATGTGGCATCCTACCCAAAGCTACAAAGCCCCTGAGTTGTGCAATGTGTGCTCGGAGCCTGCCCGGCAATAGAGATGTGATCAATCCAGCAAGAGCAAAGTGTTAAGCACAGCAGAAGCCTAGACTAAATAACCTCCTGGGTCTTTTCCATTTGTTTTCTAGGATGCTGCACAGAGAATGGGAAATCCTAGGAGTACAGAAATGCTCTTACAAAGAAAACACTACATTTGATGTGCTACCTAGCCCAGCTTTCCATGGATAAACAACTGCAGTATCAAGCACAAAGTTTGTACAGAGTCAGCCTGCCCCATGTGGGCCAGGCTCCCTGGACAGTCTGCATCTGGGAAGAGGCGATGTCTGGAGGCTCAGCATTTATAAACCATGGGACAACCTGGATGGCAATCCTGGAAATCACTCCTATGTGAGCATGGAGATTTGTGCCCAAGCCTTCTCTGTGCACAAAGCTTTGAGGTGTTCCAAGAAGTAGCTGAGCACAGAGATTAAGAGGAACAGGAGCGCAGCACTCAATTTTGTAATCAACTCACTGCTGCTGGTTTTTTTCCCTCGGAGCTGCACAACATGCTTGGTGCCAGAACTCCCCATCTGACTTGGACACCTGAGGGAAACACTCTTGAAGAGCTTGCAGCAAATAATACCACCTGGCAGTTTCAATGGGGGACAGGAGAAATCAAACCAGAAACCCCAGCATGCGTTTCCTTGATCCTACCTGTCATCTTGTTGGTCCAAGGCAAGGAGTACTCCAGCAGGGACTTCAAGACTTCGGGAAAGTCCAGGGCAGCGGGGCCCCCGGGACTGTTGCAGCTTGACATGTCCTGTCCTGGGACTGCACTAGCACGACTTAGGGAGCACTGGGTGCGTGGCCGCCAACACTACACGCTGCTTGCCTGGGCGTTACTCAAAGGGCTCGGAGGCACCCGGAGCAGGCTTGCCAGAGTACTTCAGCTGAGAAAAAAACAAGGAGGAAGGGAAGCAGCCTAGAGGAGATGCAGTTTGTTTGTCTGTCTTCACCTCCCCTTCTCCCACTCTGAAGTGGCCAATTGTGGAAATAGCTCGCAGCCTCTCAGGGCTGGGCCGGGCAGCTGGCCAGCGCGGTTTTACGGGGCCTCTCCCAGCCAATCCGGCAGCAAAGAACTGGGCCAGTTATCTAACTTTGCAAAGGCAGCACCCTTTTGCTTCCCAAGGTGTTATAACAAATATACGTGGTGGGGGAAAAAAAAACCAAACAAAAAGAGCAAGCGCGCGCTGCCAGGGGTAACACACATCGGCTGCAAATGCAACTGCAAAAGGATACTCTGAAAGGCTCTCAGGAGGCTTTGAGGAGCTCTGAGCTGCGCAGGCTGCCCAGCAGAGATACACACACTGTCTGCATCTGCCAGCTAACTTTTCAGCTCTCTGAGAGGCAGATAGTGGATATATTTGTATATACAGTTGTGGCAATATTTGTATAGGAGGCAACTCTTAATACGTGCCTCTCCGAAGCTGAAACTGATAACAGGGTAAGGCATCTTTCTTATCAAGTGTGCGTCATCCCCAAAATGCAGAATTTCTCTTTGTAAGTGGCACTGAGTTTTATCAGAAAGCCAACAGCCTCTTCTGAGGGAGAGCTGTGATGTAAGGCAGGAGAGTTCATGAACCCTGCAAATACTCCGGTAACAGCTGGTTAGGTAAGATCTTCAGCGTGCAAAGCTCCTCCTCTCCTGCTAGTGAAGTTTTTTAGCATGGAGGGATGGATTGGAGACAGGAGGATAAAGGACTGATCTTCTTTATCAGGATCTGGCTTGGGAAAGAGCATCTTACATGTGCCAAGGTCTTATCTTTTGCTGGGTATGATAATTAGAAAAGAATTCCCTTTATTTCTCAGGCCACTCCTGTCCACTTTGCCAGGATCAGCCTTACAGTGCCAGTGTGAGTCAAAAAACCCCAGGTATTTCTACCCTGATCTTTGAGTCCCAACTCTCAGGACAGCCCAGCAAAATCTCGCACGGCTTTAAGCATGGAAGTGGTCTGAGTGAAGTCATTAGGATATTTTTTGGGGGGGCCTAAAGCGAAGCATTTCACTGGCCCAGCATTCAGAGTCTTAAAAACTTAAAGGATTTTGCATTCTCAATAGCAAAGTGTTTCTGTTTGGTCTCGTAAGGAAATGCAGTTGATTTATCCCAATAGAAACCAAAAATAAACAATTGCTTGAGCCAGGCTGGGTGGTTGGGAATTTCAAATCAGCTGGGGAAGTTTCTTGATCTAGATCCCAATATAATCAGTCTCAGAAATCACACAGTAGATGCTTTAGTAAAATGCTTAATCATAATACAACTGCATTACAACCTATTGGGATCTTCCTTGTGGTTTGCTCTCCCTTCGCCCTCAGAGAGAACATAAGAGAGCAGGCAGTGATGACCATTGGTAGTGAAACCACTCAGGGACAACAGTCCTCTACCAGCCCATTAGAGTATCCCCCACCCCCCCAAAGCTGGAGACCACAGACAGCCCCTGCAGATGTTCTCAAAGGCCAGTGCATTCTGGCTGCTGGGAGCAAGAGAAGCAATCACATCTCTGCCTCCTGGAGCACAGCCTGCCAGTCAGGAGGTCCATGTTCTTTCCCCAAATCTTCTCATCCATTCTGGCTGGTCAAGGCAAAGGGAATGGAGGTCACTCAGTCTCACTAGGCATCGTTAATGTTTGGGACAAGTCCCACCATATGTGCCTGGGCTGCTTCTCATCAAATGATGGCAAGGTAAAGTGACTGGGAATGTGGTAGCTGCTCAATGCCAGGTTCAGCTGGACCTCCTGCTTTCGCCCCAGGCCCAAAGTTGTCTTGAAAGCTGGACAACCATCTGACCTTGTGCCTGGAGGCACACAAGGAATTCACAGCAGCTGCTGCAGAATTGACTGGCATTTATGTCTTCAGAAAATGAAGAAGTCCACTGAGAGGAAATTGCCACTTAGCATTTTGAATTATCAGCTGGCAATAGATATTTGCAAGTTTTTGCCTATCTGAGAGTGCCTATCTCATCTTGTGTTTGTCCTGTCCATAAAGTCTCCTGCCAACACTGTGTGCTCTTCTAGATTCATGATCCCTGAAAAATCAAGCTTCTGCCTAGGAGAAGAGCTCGGATAATATCACTAGGAGGATGCATCAACACTGCCCTGACTTCAAGACCTAGGGAAGCAGAAACCATACTGTGGAGTAGGGACAGCACAGGGGAGCATCTGTCTGCCCTCGCATCCCTGCCACAGAGAGCATCTGTCTGCTTTAGTGAATGGATTTGAAACGTTGGCCCTGGAAAGCTGCAGGCATGGCCACAGATTGCATCATTTGTGCTTGCATCATATCATATCATTATTTGTTATTATTGTAATTCCATGCTAGTGGAGGTCCCAGTAGCTCTGCTCCATCACTCAGAAGCCCAGTCAGCCCTTAGAGCACGTTTTTTCACAAACTCAACCAGCCATAGCCCACGTACACTGGCTCGAAGTGGGTGGCACACAGAGGGGTGCACCAAATGTGACGGACAGGGCCAAACTCCAGCAACACCAGTTTAAATGGCAGAGGCCAGGGCTACATTCAGTGTCTTTTCTCTAGGTCTCACACTGCCCAGCAGTGCTGGCTGGGGCCCTCACCTTTGCCCAAGGAATGTGTTCAGCAGTGCCACAGCTGCATGCAGTCCCGAGAGGAGGAGTGGGGGTCCCTCAGCTTTTGCCTTGGTCCATGGTCTCCCTCCTTTTACATTTTCATTCCAAAGAATTGCTTTTTTTTTAAGCACAAGCAAATTCTTGTACCTTGCTTCCCTGCCACCCCCTGCCCCCTTCACCTCTCTGCAGTTCTGAGCTACTTCTGTTGTTACCAGAACATGTAAATGTCTCTTTTCAAACCCCTAATTCTACTCCCTCTACAGAGGTCTGCCATCAGGCCCAAAGGTGCACTGGGAACTGCAGAGCAACATTGCTCAAGTGTCATTGGTAGGTACAGCCTTCTAGCTATTTGAGACCCTGAAGAATCATTCAGAGCTCCAGTACAACACAGTTCATTACAAGGACTTGGGTGATGGAGCTCTCTGGGCATCTCTCCAAGTTGCCATCTTTCTGTCAGCCCCAGGCGTGCTCCCTTGACTCCTTCACAGGGTGCTTCTGGAACTGCCTTTCCATTGCCTCCCCTCCTGCTGGTGCCTTGCAACCACTCTTAGACCCAAACCAAGAGATGGTGGCACACTTGGTTTCCTCCTTGGCTGGAAACCCTTGCAGATTGTTGCTGAGGGTCTTGTGCTTGGTGGTGACACCTTGCTGCACACTGATTTCTGAGGCCACCTTTACAGAAAGGAATTTGGTTGTTTCTTACACATATCTGAAGGCACAGCTGATGTGGAACCCACCAGTAGCAGTGACATTTGAACCAAGAAAGGCATTATTGGTTGATACTATTACTAATTGCTGCTATTTCAGCTTCCTCTGACAAGATGAAAACTTGGCTTGATAGCCTAATGGAATGTGTCCTCTTAGGAAACGGAAAAACATTTTTGTCTGATTTTCTAAGGACACAAAGCTTACACAAGCATATTTATCCATCCATCCATCCATCCATCCATCCATCCATCCATCCATCCATCCATCTGTCCATCCACCCCTCCCTCCCCAGAACATGCTACCCACCTTCGCAAAGTGATAAATGTATTTAAATAGCTTTTTCTATTTGAAGGACATGCTAAGAAGAAGAGAATCAAATAAATGCCTCCTCAGAGAGAAAATCTGTTGTATTTTATTCTGTTCAATCTGGGGCACAGGCACTGGCAGCCAACACTCCAAGGCACGTGCTGCTGCCCCTGGCAGGCAATAATGAGGGAACAGGCAGAAGCCAGCATTACTGAGTTTGCCATTTTGTGGTGACAAACAAGGTGGGTGAAGTGACAGGGCCTGATCAACAGGCCTCAAACAGGTGACCCAGGGATAATTCATATAGCATTGCCATGTGCTCTGTTTAACCTGTAACTTCTCGCATTGCCATTATCAGTAGAATTGTGCTGTGCTATTAATGCACAGAGTGTGAGTAAACGCATCGCCTTATCAGTAGAATTAGAATGTGCCACCTTAATTGCAGAATCTGCAGCATGAACACTGTGTGAAAAGTGAGAAAGAGCTATATCGGAATGCTGCACTTTAAACAGCCTCCTTAGTTTAAAGATAAGAGAAATCCAGCTGCCTTCCCTCCTTTCTGGAGTCTTGGCCACACTCCAGGAGGGGAGGTAAACAATAGCTGAAACTAGAAATTCCATGTTTTTTAGAATAATGTATGTTGATTATTTAATGATATAAAAGTGGGACCTTATGGAGCGATCTTTGGAGAATCCCATCTATGAGCCAATGCACCGTGTAGTCTCCCGCTTGTCCAGGACAGGCTCTCAAACCTTCACGGCAAAAAAAGAGGGGTCTCCAGCAACAGCAGATCTGGATGATGGTAATAGGGCAGTTGGTGATGTATTTTTCTTAATTACTGTACTTATTCCCTTGTAGTAATGATTAGACACATTGCCTTTAAAGCTGGTATTGTTAACTTTTTAATGGCTACTAATCATTTGTCACCTTTCTTGTTTTAATAAGTTGAGTAAAAGTTGATACCACATAGTATTTGAGAGTTTGGGCTGTTATGCTGATTGCTGTCTGTGGTTTGTACTCTTTGGTAACACAGTAGGTTACTCTGCTGAAGTGTATCCGGAAATAAGGAAAAAAACTTGTAGAAATCTCTAGAAGCTTTACAAATCCTGCTGCTCTTGAAACGACTCTCTTTTTTTTTCAGTCCCACAATACTATTCACCTTAGCAGCAGAGCCATTATTCAGAAATCTCTATGTCACCTCACATGGGGATGTCTTCTGCTGCAGGTCTCACAGATGAGACCTACTCCTCATGGTCTGTGTGGAGGCTCCAGGCCCACCCATGGGATTTGGTTCTTGCACCAAACCCAGCTTGGTAAGCGGTTTCCTCCTTCTTCTTTTATCCAAGCAAACCCTTTGCCAGAGATCTGTCACTGCCTCTTTGCAGACACCTGTAAGGTTTTTGTTGGTTCCTAAACTACCTCCTAGGACAAGTGCACATTCCACTGACAGCTTCCAGACTTAACTGTTGATTTGTGTAGTGCATTTGGCTTGACAGGAAATTGTTTTCACCTTGGCAGGGACCTGCAGGTTGACTTTCACTGTGGTCTTTCTGGAAGGAGGTTTGCCTGCATCCCCACCTTCTCTTCTACAGGGTTGGGATGCTGCTCCTAGCAGTGATGGACAGCTAAGGAGCTGGAAGGCCACCCAGAACAGCAGCATCAGGGAAAGCTGGAGGTATTTAAAAGATGGGTAGATGAGGTGCTCGGGGATATGGTTCAGTAGTGGACAGGTACAGTTGGACTTGATGATCTCAAAGGTCTTTTCCAAGCAAGCGATTCTGTGATTCAATGATTCTAGGATCCCCTGAGCAAGCGGTGCAGCTCAGTAGAGTGAACTGTCTACACCTCCTGCCCGAGGCAACAGGATTTCTAAAAACTAATTCCCCCAAATGAGTGCCAAAAAGCTAATGAGCTTTGCTTCCCCACTCCCCCAAGCAAATACACCTCTCCCTTCTCGGAGTGCTCACGTGGCAGCTGGGCTTGCCACAGGTCTGCTCCTCTGCACGTGGCCTTTCCTTGTGAGGTGCCATTTGCCAGAAAAGTGGGTGTTAGGCAGGGAGAAAACGTGAGAAAGGCTCTTGGTATCACCAGAAGTTGTGCTGCCCTGGGCAGGAAGGCCACCTAGAGCTGCCTGTGTGCATTTCCCTGCTCCACAAATGCTCTGGGAGCCTGGGCAGAGCCAGCTTTGGGAGCTCTCTGAACAAGCCTTGGCAGGAAGTGGAGCCAAAATGAGCAATAAGCCAAGGCGTTTAAAGCAGGATGGGGAAATCCAAGGACAGCGACTGTAGGACATCTGTGGGAGACCATTGAGTGGGACAGCAAGGAAGACACATGCTCCTTCCATCTCTTCCTTCTCACAATGAAGCAGCTGGCTGTAAATAAACTTCATCCATCCCTTGGCAATCCCTTCCCAGGTTCACTCACCTCTCCCAGGAATGACTGGACCCCCAGCAGGAGCAGGGACAGGGATCCTGCAGCACCATGGCGCAAGAGACCAGAGCCCCATGCACAGATAGAGGAGTCAGCTGAGCCTGGGGAAAGGATGTGGGCTGAAAGAAAACAACTGATCCCTTGAGAAGCCTGAGCAGTATGACCTCCACTGATCCCCAAAAGACAAAATATGAATGTCGGGGTCTCAAACAGGAGAAGCCTCTTTTGAAACACTGTTCTGTATTGAATCCCCACCACATCTCCCAGGAGCAACATCCAGCTGTGTCGCAGTTATCCTCAAGCTGTTTGGCTAAGGAAAACTGAGGCCATCTTGCTCCCATGGAAGCAGGACTTCCCCTCTCTGCCTCTGAGCTTTGCTGGGGTACAAATGGGGGACCGTGCCTTGGTATTCATTTAGAGAAACTATGCAGCTCTTCATCCTTCCTGACTGTCTGCCTGGAGGGCCCCAGCACTACTGAAAGCCCACAGCCAAGGCAGGCAGGGGAAAGCCACAGAGAACAAGGGAAATACACCAAAAAGCACCTCCCGCATGGAGTATTTTTCTGGTTCCAAGAAAGCCAAGTCTACTCTGGCATCCCAGTTTAGAGATTTCCATCCCAGCCCTGGGTAAATGTCAGTTTTGGGAGGATTAATTCAGATGTAACAAACAACCTGTTTCCTGGAACTTTCTGCCGTGTCTGTGTCTCAAGAAAAAGTAGAGTCTTCTGAGGTGCTCCTGCCCATCAGTTAAACCACAGAGAGAAGCAGCCCTGAGAGGGGCAGTCTCGGCAGCTGCCAGGGCCAGGACTGTTGCAGTGTGGAAGGAGGCAGCTGAAGCTGTTGTCTCTCTGATCCCTGCTCTCATCCTTGCTGCACCTGGATCTGTTTTCAGGAAACACCACCCCTGCCATGGGAGTACCAAGATCTGCTGCTCCTGCCTGGAGGGGGAACTGCAGGGAAAGATGACAATCCATCTGGGAAGGGAGGTTATCAGGGATGAACAGGCCCCATCCTGTCCCCACTTATCCTGGTGACAAAGGGGCAAGGCTGGATGAGATATGATGTCAAGCTCCTGAGCCATGCCCACAGCTTTCCAGGAAGCCCCACGAGCTAGCTGTCCACAGGACCTGTGTCCATTGGCACTCCATTGGCACCTTCCCGCCCCAGACCAAAAGGATGGCTGCTCAAGCCAGTGCTCCTGCAGCCTTTCCTCCTCCACTTCCCTCCCACCAGTTGCTCCCATCCAGGCCTCTGTTACTATTTAGCACATTGCTTTCTGCCTAGTGTTTTTTTCCCCCCAGCTGCCCTACAGTTACCTCCTCTGTGCTCTCCACCCCAGCCAGTGACCAGCACACCTGTCCAGGTTACAGCTTGGGCAGGCCAGGAACTCTGCTGCTCTCCGTGCACAGGACATGACACAACACAGCCCTGTTCTTGACTGGAACGGCTGCAGCAAACACAACCAAGAGTGATGACAGCATTTACATCCCCTGCTGTCACTGCCCAGAAATGTTTCCCTGAAGTGTGGGCAGTCACAGAATTGCTATGGGATCCCATCTGCAGCTCACACGCTTTGCAAGGCAAAATTCCCTCTGCCAGGATGCTGTGATGACATTAAATGTCTTTAATAGGAAGCCTTCTTCCCACCTCTCAGAGGTCTCATCTCCTATTCCTTTAATCCTCCATCAGACCTGGATCCTTCCTGGCTGACCTGGGGCTCTCCCCCTTGCCTTAGTTCCTAGGAGGACATGAATACTGAATTCACCTTTCCCTGCCTCTTCAAAATGAAGTTTAATTTCTTCGATGAAGAAACCCTTGTGAGGCATTTACAGCTGAGGCTCCAACCTGCACGGAAAACACTGCAGCATTAGCACTGTTGTTTTTCTGCTCATGCTTTTTCTGCCTCACAGTTTGTCAATTTTGGTCTCTGTTGTACTGGAAATGCTACCCTTGCTCTTGCCAGCAAGGCCTCAGTAATCTGAGGCCTCTCACGTTGTACATACTCGGTTATAGAATCCTAGAATGGTTTGGATTGGAAGGGACCGGGAAGGTCATCTCATGCAACCCTCCTGCAGCTAGCAGGGACATCTTCAACTCAATCAGGTTGCTCAGAGCCCCATGCAACCTGACCTTGAGTATTTCCAGGGATGGAGCACCCACCACCTCTCTGAGCAACCTGTTCCGGTGTTTCACTACCCTCAGTGAAAAAAATTCTTCCTAATATCCAGCCTAAACCTCTCCGCTTTTAGTTTAAAACCATTACCCCTTGTCCATTGCTACAGTCCCTGCTAAAAAGTTTTTCCACATCTTTCTTTTTAAGCCCCCTGTAAGTACTGAAAGGCCACAATAAGGTCTCCTTGTAGTCTTCTCCAAGCTGAACAACCCTAAGTCTCTCAAGCCTCTCTTCATAGGGAAGGTGTTCCAGGCCTTTGATCATATTTGTGATCTCCTCTGGACCCGCTCCAACAGGTCCATGTCTTCCCTGTGCTGAGAGCTCCAGAGCCTGTCCTCACAGCAGAGGTGCTCCAGCCCTCTGATCATTTTCATAGCCCTCCACTGGACCCGCTCCAAAAGTTCCATAATCCTCTTATGTTGGGGATTCCAGAACTGGACACAGCACTCCAGGTGAGGTCTCACAAGAGTGGAGTATAAACGATGTGTTAGTGCAGAGAGAGTAGATTCTTGGTGCTTGGGGGGAAAAGCTTACGCACACCTAAAGTTCACCAATGAAGAACTGCAGAAGCTGTTAATACACAAGTAGGCAATTTTCCACTCACCAGAAAGAGCAGTAGACTACACATAAGGATGGCAGGAAGCAAAAGCGATCCAGTGATCTAAGCCTTCCCTTTGCTTCCCTCCTTACAGCAGGGAAACCTGAAACTAAGTTAAAAAGCTATTGCAGGCTATTTGAAAAGTGCAAGCACACACTGGATCGGGAGAGGGTTTAAAGTGCACACTTTTATTTTCTATTACAAAGGCTAAAAGAAGCAAGTTTGTTGTTGTTGGTGGTTTTTATTTAAGAACAAAACCAAAAATGTTGTTAAAACATCTACATTATTATCTTGATACTAGACCTTATGAAAGATACTAAATTCTTTTTTAATAGTAAAGCGTGGTATTCTTAAATTATATTAATACAAAGACATATTAAAGGACTCGAAATCATTACTGCCCAGCTCAGAACTGCAGCATCCCCTTGCTACCTTCTCCTTTCACTTGCTAAAACCCATCCATTTTTGACATACAGTATCATACAAGCGAAGCAGGGTATTTTTTTGGTTTTTTACTACCCCCTGTAAAAGGTCAGGTTAACTCCAACACTGGCGTCACTTAAATCCCTGCCCTTGCCAAAGGGTTTGGGAAAAGATTTCAGCAAGTCCTTCAGCATTTAACAAGTTGATCTGAATGAAAGCCTCTGCTCTGTGCGAGCGTGCGTGCCTGTGGTTATTTTACAGGATACGAGACTTTCTTCTAATGTTATAAATTTAAAACATCACTGCTCTTGTTAATAACCCTCGGGTTTGGCTCTGGGCTGCAAAATTTTCTTCTTCTCTCGCATGAATGAAGAAAAAGAGAGAGTTATCGCACCACTAAAGCAGCCCTGCAACTTGTGGTTTGTCTGATCTAGAGCCTCGAGCGCTGAGCAGTTCTGCTCAGAGCACATAACTTGCTGAAGAAAACCCTCCTGGCTTGATAAAAGTGAGTCAAGTGTGAAGCTCCCCGCCTTTCACAATGGTCTCTTAAATAATATAAGCAAAGCCTTATGATTAAAACTTCACTCACTGGTTAGCACTGTAATAATCTTTAAGGTCCCTTCCAACTCAAACCCTATTCTATGATTCTATGATCATTTGCATAACACTCTTTCACTGAGATGGGACCACGAGGACATCCCAGGGGGGTTTAAAAAAATGAACAGGGAAACCTGTCCCATCTCAAAATTTATACCTATCTACATAAACCCCTCCCCTTTCTGTTATTTCCCTTTCCCTAACTCGAATAAAATTCTTCATATTTAAACTGGAGATGCTGCGTTTCCTGGCCTGAGTCCTTTTCCTTTACCCTCATTTAAAAGATTCCTTCGATACCACACACATATAATATTATATAGCGCGATATATTTAATACCTGTGTATATATGTTTCATGGGAAGGTTCACATATATACACACTAAAACAAGTCTGGTGACAAAGTACTGCAACACCACAGACCAGGTTATCATATCAGGGAAAACAGAGATACTCGACACAACCCCCGTGACTGTGGGCCTCCCTCGCCTCACGCACGCTCGTCCTCTCCCCACCATGGCCCCAATCTGAACCTCCGAAGCGCTCGTCGCGGAGACGGGGAGAGGGGACAGCGACCCACTCTGTAACCCAGAGTTATCGCATGAGAAATCACAGCGCAGCGAACGCAAGAGCCACACGAGAGATGTAGATTTGTTTTAAAAATAAAAACACATTCCAACGTTCCCCAGTGCAGATTCGCTTCCTTGGTGTCTCTGCACAAGAGGAACTGAAGAAGATAACCCAGGAGCTGATGCCTCCCTCCCACCTCCTCCTGTGTCTCTCTCTGTCTATGAAGTTGAGCACAAGAAGCAACAGGAGAACATACAATCCAAGCAGCTACAGTGAAGAGCAGAGAAGAAAATACAGCTCCTGACCACTTAAAACCCACCATTGTCTGATATTGCCTTGCTCTCTTTCCCTATAGCTCTATGGATCCTTCTTCATCTCATCCTTCTCCCCCCATGTGGGCAGAGGTGGAACGAACCACTTCCCTCCCCTCTCCTCCCAGTAAGGCACCTGCGTAGCATCAGATATTATGGTCCTGGCCCCTTCCAGGCCAGATCCCAAGGTGCAGCACAGCCAAGAAGGAAAGCTCAGACCAAACCAGCGACCATCATTCACATTTTAAGGAGGGGAAACAAGCTCAGAGGCACAATGAGGTCACTTAGAGCTCACAGCACCTCTGGAAAGACCCAAGACCAGCGTAGCACTCTGCTCCTGGGCCGTAACTTTGCCATTGGAGCTTGTGCAGTTGCCTGGAGGCTGGTTTAGAAAGGTGCCAGCTGCCCCCACAGCATCACTGCATTTCCACATCCCATCTCTCTTGAAGCAGGGAACCTCAAGGACATGGGAGTAGAGAGGGAAAAGAGGGACCCAGCAATGCCAGAGCACCAAGCAGTTCATGGCCAGATCATATTTACCACGGATACAGCACTGCCAGCCCCCAGGGCTCTGATCTTGCTCTCCTGGGAATCTCTGTAGGAAAAAGACATCCCCTAGGAAGGCTGGGAGGTAGACGGATTTGTGTTTGAGTGGATGGTGTCACCCGTGCATGCAAAACTGCAGAGCGCAGTGGAACTGCAGAGGAGAGAAGGAGAGGGGAGCTCAGGACAGGACACACGTTTACTGCTTACAGAATGAGACCGCCAGAAAGGACATGGCTGGCATACAGAGCAGAACCACCTCTCACTGCTGCCATGGTAAAGGCCAAAATTCCTGGACCAGAGCTCGGCATCACTGGTTGCCCCATCCTGGGGCACACTGGGCGGGACAGGAGCAGGCGCATGGCTGGGTCCCACTGTGCCACTCGCCCTCCATCTGGGTCACATCTTGGCTGCACTGTGTGGCTCTGAGGACCCTCAGTGCTCAAAAGTGCCCTTCCAGTTGGATTCCCACCAGCAAAACATCGTCCATGCTGCTCAACAGTGTCCTTTTAAATGGGTCCCCACCCAGTTCTTCTGACAGGGAGAAAACACAGCTCTAGATAACGGCTAATTCGCTATTCAAGGAGCAAAAAGGGACCCCTGTTATCTCTCTCTCCCTCTTCAGGACACAAGCCAGCACAGAAACACAGGCTCCTTTTGGTTCCAGACTTCCTCCTGACTGATACTGCTGCATGGAGTACAGTGGGTGACACAGGGTGTGTCACAGTCCCCACTACACCTTCTAGATGGCTGCTGTCCTACTGGTACCAGTCACACCAGCCAAAAATCCAAACCAAAACCTCCCACCCTGCATACCTGTCGCACACTGAGAAAGACACCTAACGAGGAGTCACCCGTTTGCTCTCTGGGTACAGTCTGAAGTCACCTTCTATCCAGTTCCTGCTGCTGCAAGCAGTTTTATTCCTTAGCTGCTTTTAGCTACACTCTGTGGCAGAAGCTGTGAACCTCCTCAGCACCAGCTGGTGCCTCAGGACAATATAAACAGCAGGAGCTTAAGCCTATGTGTTTTAAGCCAGATCTAGTGGTTGCCCTTCTTCTGCACCTCAATTCCCAATTCTTCTGGTGCTGAACTCCCAGAAGAGCAGGCTGGCTGCAGCAGTATACATGAGGCTTGCCCTGCAACACTGAGAAAAGGAGCACATGAACTTCACAGTCACATTTTCACCAGATGTCTGGCCCTTTCTCTCAGCTATGACCTCCAGATCTCTGCAGCCACACTCCGAATTGAAGGGCAGGAGAATGACACAAAGAGAAATTTGCGGCCCAGTACAGACTGGATTCATCCCTTTGAATGAAGGACAGCGGAAACAAAAAAGATAGAGAGGAAGGAGAACTTGAGGGAAGAAGAGAGAGAAGACAGATCACGAACTCAGAGAGCATGGCATTCGCTGGCCAAGGAGAATCAAATTCACAATTTCATTCACCACTAATAAATCATCGTCTCATAATCTTAAAACAAAAGAAAATAAAAAGTTCTCTTTGCAAGACACAGATCTCGCTCTCCCTACTACTGGCACTCTCAGAAAACCCGCCCCACATGTCTCCAGCCAACAGGCTCCCCCAGCCAGCCCTCACTATACGCCATCCCGCAATAGGAAGTTGTATTTCCCGAAGTCGTCATCCCTGGGGCAGAGCAGCATGTCCTTGCGGGCTTTGGCCAGTTTCTGTTTCAGCACCTCCCTCCGGTCTAGCCACTCCGTCAGCTCATCCTGGCCGTGCGCAAAGCGACACTCCTCTCCCTCGGGGCAGGATTTGTTCTTCTGGAACCTGCCGGCATGAGGAGCATGGTCAGGAGGGCACCCCCAGGACAGGGGTTTGAGCCCCCTGTCAGGGACACTCGATCGGGGCCCACCAAAACATTCTGCGAACCTTCCTTTCTAAGGGTGAGAAGATTCTCCTACAAACCACATGCAGTCGGGGAAGGCAACACAGAGGCTGGGCACAGAAACAGAGCAACATCTATGAAGGGATTTAGTTAACAGAACAAAACGACGTGGGCTAGAACTGGACCAGCAGGGATGAGGAGAAACCACTACACAACAGAGGTAATGCCAGGAAACAGCCATGAGAGACAAGACCTTTTGTCTAACCAAAACAGCATTTCTAACCTTCAAAACCCTTCTGAAGACACCTCAAGGCATTGATTCAGAGGGTGTGAGACGTTCAAACCATTTAACAAAGCATCTGGGATTCCCCCAAGGATTGGGCCAAGCAGACGGTTCAGCAGGCTGAGAGCTGAGAGCATCCTGGCTATGGAGGGCACAGGCAAAGACATGAAGCTCGCTCTCGTTTTCTAAAGACATGCTCAGAAATGCATTTTTACCACTCAGTAGTGGGGCTGAGCACCTCTGGGATACAACAGCAGGGTCACCATTACCCAAACTTGTCAGCTTGTCCTTCTCCTCCTAAAAGTGGAAGCCCCTGGGGACTCTATAAGAGGTGAAGGAGGAGGTGGTGAAGGAGAAGGAGGTGGTAGAGGAGAAGGAGAAGGTGGTGAAGGAGAAGGAGGAGGGGTAATAGAAGCCTTGGGCCTGTCACCCCATCCCTGCAGCAGCAGCACAGAAGGCAGACAAGATAATGGTACCTTTCGCAGAGCTGGAACTCGCCCATGGGGAAGCGGTAGCTCCAGCAGCTGGAGTCACTGTCTGAAGTGAAGACCTTCTCCTTGTGCTTCTCTGACTGGATGTGCTGTTGCCATTGCTTCTTGCTGTTGCTGTTCTTCCCGCAGAGCCAGCAGTGGTAGCCCATCTAACCCGTGCAGACAGGACAAAGGGCCAGTCAGTGCGTGGACCGCCACAGCCATTGGCCTTCCCCATGCTGGTACTGCCTCTCCCCCTCTCCCTCCAGAGAACCCTGAAAGCTCCGCTCCATCTATAACCTCCCACACTTCCCTGCCATGTCATGTTCAAGGCATTGTGCTGTCACTAATGGGGAGCAAAAGAGATGCTCTGTGGAGGTCAACCTACAGTTCAAATGGGCTCAGAGAACAGGACAGCTCAGTTTTCTTACAGATTCCCCATCCCTGCTGATGACCCAGGTCTCATTCCAAGGCCCCCAGGTGCAAAGAAAATGCAGGACTCTTCTGGAGCACAAACCTTTACCCTAGCCACTACATCTGGACTAAGGAGACACATCTGCCTTCAGTTTTCCCAGGCCTCTGTGCTCCAGACTCAGCTCTTCTCCAACTTCTCCCTCTTTTCTAACACATCAGCAATGGCTTTGCCAGCCTTCCCAGGAGCACACATGAACCCTGGGGAGAGGCTGAGCCCACGCAGCAGGGAACCTAAGGTGGAATCCTACTGACTTGTGGATTAACAGAGGAGCCACTGCAGAGCCCTTATGATCCCAGGTCAACCTCTTCCCACCTCATCTGTGCTGCCCTTGCTACGCTGCTCCAAGCTGTCCCTTTAACCTGCATTACCACCAGCTCCTTCCCACAAGAGCAATGCGGTCCCTGCTAGCTGCACCTGGAGCACAGGAGAGGGCAGGCTGTCAGCACTGAGGAGGAGGAGGGATGAAGAACAAGGTATTAGCTGATTACCATGATGTCAGCGTAGTCAGTGGGCATCTGGATCTGTTTCTCCCCTTCTCGCGAGGTGAGCGGTGTCCCTTCTCCGGGCTTCCCAGGATTGTGTTTCTTTAGCCACATGTCATAGGTCTGCTGCATATCTAGTACTGCACAAAGGCAACCCAGGAAGTCACTCAGACAATCTCCCACACCATCTACACACCATGAGGAAAGGACGAGTGCTGGGTCAGCCTCTGGTGCAGGAGTACCTGCTGTCACACTGAAGGCCTGTGCTCAGGAGGCTTGATGTCACCTCCCCAGATGAGAGCCCTGGGAAGAGGAGCCAAATTCATACCACACTGCCTGGCGCAGTGAGGTGTCTTCTGTGAGTCAAGGGGAAACTGTCACAGCAGCTACATAAAGCATTCAGGAAGGAGGGAAACAGCCCCAAGGTCTCCACGGACTTCATAGAATCAAAGAATTTTTGGGGTTGGAAGGAATCTTAAAGTCCATGCAAGTTCCGCCCCCTGCCATGGGCAGGGACACCTCCACCACACCAGGCTTCTCAAGGCCCCATCCAATCTGGCCTTGAACACTTCCAGGAAGGAGGCATCTACAGCTTCCCTGGGCAACTTGTGCCACTGCCTCACCACTCTCAGCATGAAGAATTTCTTCCTAATGTCTAATCTACCAATTTAAAGCCGTTCCCCCTCATCCTATCACCTCTTGCCCTCGTAAAAAGTCCCTCCCCAGCTTTCCTGTAGCCTCTTAAGGTACTGGAAGGCTGCTATGAGGTCTCCCCAGAGCCTTCTCTTCTCCAGGCTGAACAAATCCAACTCTCTCAGCCTGTCCTTATAGAATAGACTTCACCCCACAAGATGATTTGCCACCAGGCCTGATTCTGCTTGACCTCAGCAGACGCCTCACTCCAGCCAGGGAGCTAAGGCAGGGACTGCATTCAGATCCTTCCCTTCCCTTGAAGCCTAACCTTCATCCTCAGCACTGAAGAAGGAGAGCCCTTAAGCAAGCGTGCCACAGGAAGCAGTGGGGAGGAAGACCTAATGACAGCTTGCCCCAAGTTCAAAACCAGCCCAGAGAGTGCAGATGATGCCTCTTGCTGCTTTTGGTTTAAAACCCACTCAAGATATAAGTGGGAAGGAAAATTTTGGCTGCAAGGTTTGACTGTACATCTGCCTTTCCAAGATCAGATCCTGAGAGAGGCCATGGAAACATAAATGATTGCAGACACCAATGTGATGCCATAAGCACGATGTGCTAGTGATTTACTCCTCTAAATGGGAAATTGAGACACTCAGGGAAACAGGGGATAATGAATGCAAATTCCCCTCGAACTAAATCAACACTGTCATTTGAAGGTTCACCCTCGTGTTTGAGCAAACCCACTCAGACTGGTCTGATGAGCTTTAAGAGCCTCAGAAACAAAATTACTCAACTGTAACAAACAATATCATTTGGCCCAGCAGAGAAGAAGACCTTCCATCCAAGGATAAGGACTGAACAAACTCAGGGCACACCTGAAATCTTTCAAGTTTTCCAGCATCTCCTAACAAACCTAGGTGAGCACCTGGACAACCAAACCTTGCAAAGAGAGTATTTTTTCCCAGCTTGCTGTTGGTCTGAATAAACAAGGATCGCTGCCAGAGAGCTGGCTGTTCAGGACATGGGCAACTGTCCCAGCTATCCCCAAAAGGTACATTGGGAGCCTGCATAATTGATTCCAGACAAGCTCCTCCACAAAGGCACCACCCAAGGATGTTCCCATTCAGGATGTCAAAGCCAACCCTTTGAATACAAAGCTGTGAGCAGGGAGTGCCGCAGCCCAGGAGCAAGGGATATGAGCAGAAATGGGCAAGAGAGCCAATGCAGATACAAGATGGACAAGACAGATATAGAAGCAGCTACAGGTCAGGACGGGTGCTTTGGCAGAGTTCCATATGGATCCAGGCCTGGGACAGTGCAGGCAACTGGAGGGACAGCAGAGGGTGAATTCAAAGACCTGAAGAAAGGAAGAGCACCAGTGGAGCAATGCAAGACATGGGACCAATGTGCACTGGTCCCAGAGCAAGGGACTCAAGATATACTTGCAAGTTTAAGAACAGAGCAGCTCTGAACTACTGTAGACAAGACCTGCCCCATAATTCCACCTAAGCTCACAGCACCAGCGCTGTCCAGCTCTGTCTCTGTTGCCAAAACTACATCTTAACAGACCCTGCATCCACTGCCCAAATGTCACAGAATCATAAAATGTTTTGGGTTGGAAGGGACCTTAAAGATCATCCAGTTCCAAGCCCCACCTGCCATGGGCAGAGACACCTCCCACCACACCAGGCTGCTCAAGGCTCCATTCAGCCTGGCCTCTTCCTTCTCCCCAAAAATCCTCTTCCCACTCCCCTGATTCTCTGGCCCTTGTTTCCCCTACTTACTTTTGTTTTCCTTCATGAAGGTCCACATGTCTCTCTCCTCAGGGCTGTGGGCAAAGGAGCAGTTGCCCACATACTGGCACTTCCTGCCATTTTGTGCATGGATACACAACTGTTCAAAGACAGAGAGCAAAATTTAGCATCTGCATCTGCACCAACATTCCTTGCTAGAAGGGAAAGCAGGTTCAGAGAAAACAGCTGAGACACTAAACTGTACACAGGAAAGGTTGCAAACAGGACACTTCTTATGTCACTAACTCATGCTTATTTTCTTCAAGCTCCTGAAGACAAGAAAAGTGAAGACTTCCCAATTTTCCCCAAGCTCCTAATGACATGACAGGTGAAGACTTCCCTATAAACATGCAGGCAGCTCAGTCCAACCCTGGCCTCTCTCCTATTGCCATTTCCATAGGTGACCAGGTGCAGGCATGCTTAGTGTTGGCCCTGGGGAAGGCAGTAGGGAGCAACCTGGATCGACCCAACAGTGTCTCCTACTGGTGACATTGCTGGTCCTCAAAGGTGACTCATTCTCCTGTCATGTCCGAGTGGGTGGAGAGTGACGGTCTGGGTTGCTTGGACCTCACTGGCGCACACATCTTTACCTCACAGGTACCAACACCACCATTGCCAGAGAAAATGAGAAGCTTTCCAAGCATCGTATTTACTGATTGACCCTTCTCACCAGGCCCTGCCACCAGAGGAGAATCACAGAATCATTTGGTTGGAAAATACCTTTGAGATGAAGTCCAGTTGTACCAATGTGGAGACCAGTGAGCCCACACAAACAGGGGGAACACACACACTTCCTCTCTGGCGGGGACTAGTTGGGAGCTCAGGCAAAGCATACATTTGCAGGGCAACTTGCCTTTCCTGCATGATCTGCAACTCATCTGGCCTCGGCTCCTGCTGCAGTAGCTGTAAATAACCCTTGCTCCCCTCTGCAGTTCCAGCAACTGGCCTGCGACTGGAGAGGGCTCAAGCCCTTACATGTGGCCTTGTGCCTTCCCATGGACTAAGGGGCCCCAAATCCCATAGGGTAGGAGGGAGAGGAGTTTCTTCCTTTCAGGTAGAATGGAAAGGAGAGGGAGAGAAGTTATCAATCACCACTTTCGGGGCTGGTATGGAAGATTTGGTATCTGTAGTTTTCCTCACAGCACATGTCTTTTTAGCTGAGTCCTTAGTTTGGCTTTCAAAACACATTATGAGTAAGTTTCATCACCTACAGCGGCACAGCCACAGCAAAGGCAGGGACAGGCTTCTTCCAAGCACTCCTTCTCGCCTCTCACCCACATTGAGAAACCTTGGCCTAAGGGGGAGTCATAAATCTCATTTCCAAACCCTGTGCCAGTCACTTCTTGAGAAAGTGACTGCATTAACAGCAATGTCAGAATCTCACATGCGCGCTTAGAGTGATTTAAACGGGTGCTACTCCTTCTCCTCTCCACCCTTTTGCTGGATGCGTTTGAGATCTTGCTGCCCTCAGCCTGTCCTTGCTTCCCAACTCAGCCAGCCTGTGAGGTCTACAAGAGAACAGTCCTCTACACCATGCTGGGAGGGAAGGGGAAGGGGCTCCTGGTCATGCTGGACATGGGACTTACGTCATATTGCTGCGGGAAGTTGCGGATGGAAGGCAGTGGTCGGACAGACACCCACTTCTTCTTTGCTTTGGACATCACCAGCAGGACGCGACGTTCCTTCGTCCAACTGAAGGAGAGAGAATAAATCCAGAGAGGCAAAAGGAAGAGCAGATCAAGATTCTGTTTTCCTCATAGACCACTGAATATTGAGAGATGACCAGATCCTCCAGTCCAGCTGGTCCCTGCCACTATATGGCTGCTCCTAGACACACGCGTCTGTGACAGAGAAGCCACAACAAGGGTATTTTAAGAGGATTTCCTCTGTACTTATCACATGTTTCGGGGGTATCTCTTCTCATAAAGTCACAACAGTCTCTCCCAAGTGTCACATGGCATCACCACAGATTACTAAACAGCTGCATTCTACCTTTCAAAACAGCCAGTTCTTATGCAATCAGATCCAAGAAAAACATTTGGGAATATTTTTCTGTTTAAAAGGTGCAGTAGAAATGCAAGTCATTACAAGCACTGCCTTGTGAAGAGGAGCCAGGAAGTATTAATTCTCCTGCAGCACCAGCAAGCTATCACCAGGAGATACCCTGGGCACCTCCAGCTCTGTTCAGCAGCTGCACAAAGAGTTGTCATCCTTCCTGTTCCTGGAAGAGGTCCTCACCTGCTCACTTTCTCCAGCAACTGTGTCTTTTTAATCAAAGGTCTTATATTTGCAAGAGGACATCAGACTTTGCCTTTGTGACTTGTGTTATGGGAACTGCAGTTCTATAAACCCTTCCACCCCATCTTGCCAGACTGCCTGGGTTAGAGATGCCACAGTTTCCATGAACTAACAGTGCCTTCCCAGTTTTCTTCTTTCTCTTCCGTTACACTGAACACCTTCAGGGGCCCCAAGGAACCAGGAGGTTCAAACAGACAAGACAAGCATCAGAGAAGAGCAACAAAAGTAATGAGAAAGCCAAGGAAAATTATTTAGAAGGAAGGAGAATACCCTGAATCATTGCTAGTAGTGATCTGACAGATAGCTGCAAAGAGCCAGGAGTATAAACAAGCGCAGAGGAGAACTATCTTAGTGACTTTGCTAAGAAAAAATGATAGCAACTGGGAAAAAAAGGGAATTGTGGGAGCTGGACTACACACACCAGGATTAACAGTCTGCACAATGCTGGCAGCAAATACAAACAGTATTTTTTGTATTGTAAGAGAGCTGGAAACTGGAAACCAGCTGTCTGCAATGCTTGCTATAGTGACAAATGTCTTGAGCAGCGAGGCTGCTAGGAAATCTTACAGACTCTTCCAAAGAGGCCAAATGAAGCCCCAGAGAAGGTAAGAGGAGAAATTCCTGCCCTTGAGGAGGGATGGGGGAAAAGAGAAGGTTGCATTGCTCACCAGTGGCGGGCTTTGGCACTACAGTACTTGAGGTCTTTATCTGGCTCCACCAGCTGCCCGTTCCTCCAGCACTGGCCACACACAAATTTCATCTGGAGGTCAAAGGTGCTTGACGTGGGAGCCCGGGGAGAAGCCTGGGGAAGAGAATCACAACCTCAGGCAAACAGAGCCAAAATGCACCCCACAAGCTGCCATGGAGACAGCGGCAGCTCCCCGCAGGCCTGCATGTCAGCAACAAGCCAGATTAAATCAGAGAGAGCCCAGCTCTCCTTTGCCAGTGTCAGCTGGTGGCCTGTTGAGATACCAGCCAGGAGGAAAACCACCGCTTGCTTCAGCACGATTTCCTGGGCTTTGATGTCTGGCCAAAAGCACAGCCAGCCTGGCAGCCTCAAGCACTGACCAGGCCTGGCAATGGAACCCCCACAGCGTCTCTCCATGTACAGACAAGCCCTGTGAGACTGGCCCCAGCACCTAATCCCCACTTCCCTGCAGGGAGGGAAATCCACATCCCCCTTCCTACCTCAGTCGTGCAGCTAAGAGAGCCCCCTCAGGAGGAAGCCAGGCCGTGCCACAGCACAGGACCCACCACTCCTTTTCTCGGACCAAGAGGCTCACGTCATGTCTAGCATTTGACACACTGAAGTCAGAGCTGAGTCTTCTTGTTGATACCCTTCACAGCCATTTCTGGGCAGGATTCCACATCTCACAGTTCCTTTGCACTGGGTTTCACAGGCAGTTAATAATGGATTTCATATTCTCTTTGCCACTTCACTTCACTGGCCTTCTACCTGTGCCCATGAGAAGGCTGTTTTGGGATTATGACTAATAGATTGTGGAGGGAAAAAAAAGGAGCCAGTTCCATATCACTGCTGCCTCGTGTTTCTTTGGAAAGCCATTTGCATTCTGCATCACCACTGGAAGACACAACACTGGCATCTCCAGTTCAATTCCAAACCAAAGAGCAATGCTGACTGGACTCCAGCAATCCTGGGCATGGGAGTGTGTAGGATAGAAGAGAACAACTCGGTCATCGAACTGACTGTGAAGCACAAACGTCATGTACAAAACAGCTCTCTGACCACTAACCACACAAGCCACCCATCCCAGCTGCCATGCCTTGACCTCTAACCCTGAGCAACTAGTAATGACCAGTCCAGATAATCACGTCCCTAAGGAGCCGGCCTGTGCCAGCAACTGATCAGCAGTAGCATGGATCCTATGTGCATCCCTGGGCAAAGGGGAAACAGCAAGCACAGGCAGCACAGAATCAAAGCATCTCTCAGGAAACACCACAGAAGCCATCGAGACTACCGCTCTGCATCCTCCAGATCTGCTCTTTCAGAGAAGCAGAGCTCACATACAAAGGGTCCTCCATCTCTGTGAAAAGCGGACTGGAGAGCAGACCTCTGCCTGTGCTGACTACAACAAGCCGGTGCCACTCTGGATGTCCCAGCAGAAGGATCCTTTCAGAGAATGATCATCTCTCTTAAAAAGCAGCAGCGATTCTGGCCCACTCGCCTGCAAGATGGCCTTTCTGGTGGCATCCTGTGAGTTGTTCATCTGTTGGCTTTAATCACTGCTGTTGACCACCAAGAACACATCAAAGCGACCGGCTGCAGGATGGGCAGAGCTGAGACCTGAGATATCAAAGGTGCCTCCCTCTCAGATGTGTGGCCTTTGAACAGCAGTTTTAATCTCCACTTGGTTTCCAAAGGAATTACTCTACAGTTCACCACTGACTCATCAAACCTACAGGCCTAAGGTAACAAAATGGCATTGCTGGCACATTCTCTTCTATCAGTCCCATGCTATAGAAGTGGCAATGTGTGCTTGCAGCCCAGAAGGCCATCTGTGTCCTGGGCTGCATCACAAGAAGCGTGGCCAGCAGGGCGAGGGAGGAGATTCTCCCCCGTACCCTTCTCTCATGAGACCGCACCTGCAGTATTGTGTCCAGTTCTGGAATCCCCAACATAAGAAGGATATGGATCTGTTGAAACAGGTCCAGAGGAGGCCACGAAGACGCTCAGAGGGCTGGAGCGCCTCTGCTATGAGGACAGGTTGAGAGAGTTGGGCTTGTTCAGCCTGGAGAAGAGAAGGCTCCAGAAGGATCTCATAGCGACCTTCCATTACCTGAAGGGGTTGCAGGAAAGCATGGGAAGGAGTTTTTCCAAGGGCAAGGAGTGATAGAACAAGGGGGATCAGCTTTAAATTGGAGGGGGGAAGATTTAGATTAGACATTAGGAAGGAATTCTTCATGCTGAGGGTGGTGAGGCACAGGCACAGATTGCCCAGGGAAGCTGTGGATGCCCCCTCTCTGGAAGTGTTCAAGGCCAGGTTGGATGGGGCCTTTATCAGCCTGGTCTGGTGGGAGGTGTCCCTGCCCTTGGCAGGGGGGTTGGAACTGGATGGCTTCCAACCCAAACCGTTCTATGATTCTATGAGCCATATAATCCTCCAAGTGACAGATCTCTCAGCACAGCCAGGAAGCTTGGTTCAAAGCTACTGACCCAGCAAAAATAAAAATGGAGTGGCTCCAGAAGGCACAAGAAATCAGAGACAAAGCCAATGTTTCTCAGGTAATTCTGGTCATCTGGGCTGCTTTCTTCCCACAAATTCTTAACCAAAAGAAACCCCACGCATTTTTTCATCAGAGTCGTGCAAGCTGCTGGTCAATCCAGTGGGCACGTTTGCTCCCAGAGGATCAGGAGCCGAGTGAAAAATCAAAGCTGCTGCTGTTGCTGCTACATGACTGCATTTGTAAAGACAAGACACATACCTGGCAGGCTGCTGATAAACAGCAGCGTGGAAATTAGTATCACATGAGGCTCTAGTGGGACGAAGCCAGCCAAAAGTGCCTTGGGCTGTGGCACCACCCCTTGCTACTAAGCCAATGTTAGCAATGCACCATGACAACCAAATAAATAAAAGTCTTTGGCACCACAGCTCTCCATTTCGGGCTTTGCAGAAAGCAATGGCCTCAGCATAGCCATGAGGCCACTTGTGTGTGTCTCCCAGCTTCAGGAACACCTCTCAGCGATTACTGAAAAGTTCTCTGGAGGAGCCACATGCCTCGAGGGATGATATGAGAAGCCCAGGTTACTTAGCCATCTGAGTGAGCTGTACTTAGGTGCAAGCACCTCTTGTGAGAGACATTCCTTTCCTCTCTGTGCTTAAATTCCTCATTCTGAGGACAGTTTTGATGGGGGTCCTGCAGGTGGCCTGTGAAGTAAACTGAAGCCCTCAAAAACCAGAAAAATGGAAGGCTAAATCCCCTCCATTCCCAGGGATACAATGGCATTTGAGGCCATCCAGCTACCTCCAACAGTCTCTCCTGCTTCCTGCTTCCTGCCTCTTCCATATGTAGCCACTGGGTTTAGTCCTACAGCAGCATCTGTAGGGCCAAATTTGTCAGGCGGCGTGCAAGAACCCTGGCAGGTGTTTAGCAACCTGTGCCAGTGTTTCACCACCACTTGTTGCTACGTCTCCCGATCAGCACCATCACAGCAGCTGCGCCCTGTATGCTGCCTGCTTCTTTTCTCCATGACTGAACAGCCCCAGCACTAAATGAGGCCAACTGGCAGCTGTGACAAAGCTGCAGTAAAATTCTTGAGAGTGACTTTGTTTCCGCTGATCAGAGGGCACCGGGGTGAGGGTGGATCACACAGGACGGTGGAAAGGAGGGGTCTGCTTTTACAGCGCTCCTGGGAAGTTGTCTTTGCCAGGCAGCCAACTTAGAAAGCTGGGAGAATGCTGAGAAAACTCTGAGTCATGTTAGCCTGCTTGGACAGGAGAAAAGAATGGCAAAAGTAAACATCTCCCAACAGACACGTTAGTCCTGCCCCTGGGGTCTTTGGCAGCAGGCCAGGGTCTCATCCAGGAGCGGACTACGTGCTGATGTCAGAGCCATGGCTTGCTATTGCAAACACATCCATCTGACCCACTTGTCTCCTGTCTCCCTGCGCAGTGCCAGGCTGCCAATCCTACTCAGAACCGAGGAAGCCACTGGTAGGCACTTTGTGACTGTATCAGCAAGGCTGCTGCTTTGCCTCTGCACAAACTGACACCCTGGAAGGGTGAAGGATGAAGTCCAGCTCTGTGACAGGCATTTGTGGGGCACAATCGGCCCTAACACTGCTCACAGGGCCCAGAAACTGTAGCTCTCTGCCCACTCCCTGACAGATGATACAGCAGGCACTGGCATTTCTTTTCCTGATCGTCTGCTCCCTGCAAGCCCCAACGTCCAGAAAGGAAACCTTCACACAGCATCCAGATTCCATGAGCTTCAGAGGACACACTCTGACCATGCCTGCTGATCAACTTGTTCTTCCAACAGCAGCACCTCCAGACAAAGGCAAACTCACAGCTGCAGGGCTTACAAGAAAACAGCTGTCCATTTGTCCCCGGGTTATGCACCGCAAATGGCAAGAATGGAAAACACAGGCAGATCCACAGCAGGCAGAGCAGAACCAGTCACTCTCCATGGGGCAGGGATAGCTGATATAGATCTGACTACTGTCACAAACTGCAGCAAACTCACACTTTGTTTCCTCCACAGTGGAGATGCACGCAGCTGTCTCTGTCCCCACATCAGGCGGAAGGACAATACAGCCTGCTCTGTCTGGAGGGGCCATTCAGATCATCCAGGCTCACTTCTCGTATAATCCAGGATGTAGAACCATGTCCTCTCAGCTTCCTGAGAGGCTAGAACATATTCCCCAAGCAAGTCAGATGGCTTTGGGAACTAGAGACCTTGGTTACACTGGACTGCTGTTTCTCATTCCTCTCCCCAACCACTTCAGACCACGACAGCAGATATGTTGCTGAGAATCTCCTCGAAGGTGAGTCCATCTCGTGCAGGTGGACACAGAGCCCACTGCAAGCATCAGTGCAGTCATCTGCATCTTTCCTGTCAGGCTAACCCATGCCCATTAGACCTGCTTTTCCCCAGCACCAGTGCTCCACAGCCTTCAGAATCATAGAATCATAGAATGGTCTGGGTTGGAAAGGACCTTAAAACCCACCCAGTTCCAACCCCCCTGCCATGGGCAGGAACACCTCCCACCAGACCAGGCTGATCAAGGCCCCATCCAACCTGGTCTCGAACACTTCCAAGGAGGGGACATCCACAGCTTCCTTGGGCAACCTGTGCCAGGGCCTCACCACCCTCAGCGTGAAGAATTTCTTCCTAACGTCTAATCTAAATCTTCCCCCTTCCAATTTAAAGCTGATCCCCCTCTTCCTGTCACTACTTGGCCTTGGAAAAACTCCCTCCCTGGCTTTTCTGTAGCCCCTTCAGGCACTAGAAGACTGCTATAAGATCTCCCTGAAGAATTCTCTTCTCCAGGCTGAATAAGCCCAACTCTCTCAGCCTGTCCTCATAGCAGAGGTGCTCCAACCCTCTGATCACCTTTGTGGCCTCCTCTGGACCTGTTTCAACAGTTCTATATCCTTCTTGTGTTGGGGATTCCAGAACTGGACACCTCCCACCAGACCAGGCTGCTCAAGGCCCTGTCTAACCTGGCCTTGAACAATTGCAGGAAGGGGGCATCCACAACACTTCTGCTGGCTCATAGTCTAGCCAAAAAGGCTGCTACACACCACATGAGTGACTCAGGTCCCTATCCTAGAAAATGTCTCCTCCACAGCGTGCTCACTGGCTGCACTCCACGCTGGTCTCTGCAGCAGGTAAGAGGTCTCCAACAAAGGTGAAGAAGCCTTGCTTTAACAGTAAGGCATTGGCCAAGGGGTGGTGACCTCAGGCTTCCAGAAGGGGAAAGCGAACTGTCAAGTGGGAACAAAAAGGATTCACAATGGTTTCCCCACCATTTTGCAGGGGAGAGAATTGCTCCTACACTTGAGAGCTTCCTAGGAGGCATGAAGTTTCTCTTCTCATCAGAATTATCTCCTGAAAGTAATTAAAGAACAAGAGACACCCTGTTCTAATGGCAAAAATGCTTTAGTCAAACCTCAGGGCTGGGCTAGGAATCATCCTGACTGGGTGGGCTCAGCTCCTACACCATAGAACACCGCTTTGGGGAAAGAAAAGGATAAGGAAGCACCACCCATAGCCAAGAGGATTCAAAAAAGCAAACACATAGCTGCTCGTTCCTTATAAAACAGCTCTCAAGAGGAAGCTCTTGGCAACACTGGAGGGTGCAGCCAGAGGCACCTTCTCCCACGCTGAGAGACTGGTGGCACAAAGAGAGGTAATGCTCACAGCTGCCTCCTCCTGGCAAAAGGTCACTGAGATCTCTGCCCAGCTTCAACAGCACCTGAGCTGCAGGTTCCACCCACTCCTGCATTTAGAGAGGTCCTGTGGGACAGGAGCCATTTCTTAGTGTCTTTCCAACTGCTGTATCGTCCCTTGGCCACTAAAGGGCAGCAGGACACCTTTGGATTCTGCTCTCTGTGGACATGGTTCCCTGAGTCTGGATTTCACTTGCAAGGTGCAGCAGGAAGCACCTGTCCGTGCACGTTCCCTTCCCTGCTTTGAAGGCTTCACCCCACCACTGAGCAGAGCAGATACAACACTGTAAAACAAAGCACAAAGCTCATCACTAGCACTACAACCAGGGAAGCTCTCAGCTCTCCTCCTCAATGACCAACCTGGTCTGCCTGGGGCCAGTCAGGCACAGCAGTGGGAAGAAAAGAGAAAAAACGTGCTGAAACAGTTGGGAGCAAAACCAGGCTGCAAGCCCCAGATGCACCTTACTCACCATGCTGTTGGCTGGTTTGCTGGCATGTGCCTCCATCTGCTGCCAGTACTTCTTCGATTCCTGCACAATATCTTCGTGGGTCATTCCTGGGAAAAAAGGAGACAGGGCTAAGCTACTCTGCTTTGGCCAAGAGAAGAGAAGGAGGGAGGGGTTGTAGGGCTTCCTGTGTTGGAGCTTAGGAACCCCTGTGTGGCTGACAGCTCCAGTCCCATTGGTAACGTAAGGACATGGGTTGTGAGGGGACCTGACTCCACGACAGAATGTGTCCAATCACAGGCTGGGGAAGTTCCTCTCTCCAGCATTCCTACCTCCAGCCAGATGAAAGGGGAACAGTTTGGTCTCCTGGGCTCATTCAAACCTCATGTTCTGCTCACACTGAGTGCAAAGGACACCAACGTCGCCTCCAAGGCACTGATTCTAGACTAGTGATCAAGACCTTGAAGGCTCTTCCTCAACACCATATCAACAGATCCTACCCAACGTTCAGAAGACAATGCTTCGTTACAGTTGATCTACTCTATGTTGGAGTTATTGCCACTAGCTTGGAAGATCAGATATCTCCAAGATCCCAGAAGTCTCACCTAATTCATTCTGGAATTCATTAACACTTCAAGTTGGGGGGGGCTTTCAATTGATCAGCAGGCAAAGAGGAAAGCTGAAATTCAACACAAATACCAAGTGCAACCAAAGCAGCAAGGAAAGACCAACAGTGCAAAACCAACCATGGAACACGAGCTCATACATAACCTGCAAGGAAAGATCTGCAAGATTTCAGGAATCAGACAACAAGAAAAAGGGTTGGTCAGACCTTATCTAAAGAATTAGCTCCTAACCAGCTCAAGTGGTGAGGGAACAGCCCCTCCCAGCACCAACCAGCTAGAGGGGTGCTCTGATTCTCAGAGCACTGAACAGTGAGAGAAAGGTATGGATGAGTAGGAACCGCCTGGTCAGTGTGAGGAGTCTGTTACCAGAAAAGCCACGTTATTTAAGTGCTAGAAAGACCCAAGACAGCTGCCAAAACAAGCTGAAGCAAGGATCTCACAATGGCCAAGCTAACTGCAACAAGCGGGGTGGCTAAGGATGGCCTTGATGCAGCACTGCCAGCGCACAGAGGTTGAAAAATTGCTTGCTTTGCTTTTGCCTACGGTTTTTATTACTGAAGTGAGGTGTTCCCCAGGCATGACACATGGACAAGATCTTTGATCCAGGAGCCAGCATGTTCCAGAACTTAAGGGCCAGCAAACACAAGTTTTCCTCATGTCAGGCTGTGTGTAACTGGGTAAGTCACAGCATTCCTGACCTTGGTTTTCCCATCTGTGATTTCAGCTGTCCAGGCTGCTGACAGGTAACAATACTACTGTTGGTACAGGGTTTGGACCGGATGCAAAGTATCCAGGAAACTTTACCATTTGCTCAGGTCTCCAAAATGGCAGCTGCTGCACAGCTGGTACTACTCCCAGATCAGAGCTGTTTCTGGATTTTCTCCTTCTTAACTATTAATCCCAGAAGGAACTGTATAGAGATAGAAAAACTACAACTCCCTCTTCTGTGTCAAAGTATTCCAAGGCTGGACACAACGCTGATTCATACTTTGGGGAAAGAAACCTCAAAACTGGGAAAACCACAGAAAAGAGTTAATATGGTGCACTGGACCTAGCAGAGAAAGGGCCAAAGCAACCTCCATCTTCTCCAGTCTGCACACCTGCACCTGGGGCTGCAGAGCCAACAGAAGCAGCAGATACAGCTGAAGACTGAATTTCAAATGAAGTTCTTAGCAAGTGGCTGCCTTCTTCCAGTCCCAGAAATCTGAACTTATTCAACAATACCGTCTAGAAATGTGGTGGTTGGGGGAAAAAAAACCCCTCCCAATTATGAAAGGATGTTTTCCAGTACACCAGCTCTCCAAAGCATGGACTCTACCAAAGGGATGATCTGGGAACCAACAGGCTCGTGTGTTGACTACTTATAACACTTCAGCATCTTTTGCAACATCGTTAATGAGGACAAAGACTCTGTGATGAGAAAGTTGGACTTGTTCAGCCTGGAGAAGAGAAGGCTCTGGGGAAACATCATAGCAGCCTTCCAGTACCTGAAGGGGCTACAGGAAAGCTGGGGAGGGACTTTTTCCAAAGACAAGGAGTGATAGGATGAGGTAGAATGGCTATAAATTGGAAAGGGGGCGATTTAGATTAGACATTAGGAGGAAATTCTTCACATTGAGGATGGTGAGGCCCTGGCACACGTTGCCCAGGGAAACTGTGGATGTCCCTTCCCGGGAAGTGTTCAAGGCCAGGTTAGATGGGGCCTTGATCAGCCTGGTCTGGTGGGAGGTGTTCCTGTCCATGGCAGGGGGGTTGAAACTGGATGACTTTAAGGTCCCTTCCAAACCAAACCATTCTATGATTTCCACTGATGGAAGAAGACAGCAAGATATGTCTGTAAAAAGCCACAGTGGACAAGAAAACAGTCCCACCTGTTCACATTTTTGGGGAACCCTTACTCCACTAATACAATCCTTTATTCCTATGAACAAACCACAAGCACTGTAAAAGCTCAAATGGCTGTGAAATTCAACATCCCACTGGTTTCAAATGCAAGCTGCTATGAGTGATGTCACCTTCCTATTCTTGCCAAGCAAATGGTGCACAAATCAAACTCACTGCTCCAAAGCTAAAGCATTCCCAGCGAATGGCAAGAACAACCTTTCATCTCTGTTTCCATAAGGGCTACACTTAAGAGAGGTAATAAACTACCACTCCAGGAAGGCAAACTCACAAGGAAAGCAGACTAAGAGCCCTGCAAAAAAAAAAGCCAGAAAGATGATGACTCTTCCATTGTTGGAAAAGATGGGAATAAGGGCTGAACTCATGGCTTTTTTCATCTCCTCAGCTTCCCTTTTGGAAACTCCTTCTTCAAGTAAAGAAGGTAAGAAGCAAAAATCAATCTACCCATTTTTTCTCCAGGCTGAAGAGGAAGGAACAGGGAGGGAGGGAAGAAGGGAGCAAAGAATTTTTTTCTGAAAAAAAATCAACAAAAAGAAACCAACCATAGGGTGGGCAAAACATCAAGGTGATTGAATATTGAGAGTGCTTGGAGAACAGCCACTTGGAGGCAGTATCGTAAGCATGTTGGGCAGCAATGACGGCTGTGGCTCACAGGCAACAGGGTCTTAGAAACTCAGGTGGTGCAATTTTTTAGTTCCCATTTGGCCACAAGTAAGCAAAGCCAAACGGGAAGAATAAAGGACAGCATTTGCCACAGTGTGCCACTTGTTTATCACTCTCCTTCCTGAGCCAAGTGAAGGAGAAAGACTGCTCTGAACAACAGTGACAGGTACTTGAGCAATAAATTAGAGTTGTTGCCCCCACTTACATTGAAGAAGGTAAGAAACATCCATAACGGGTTTCCTCTCTCTGAAGCACTCCCATTACTGGGCAGGGTCTTGCACTAGACAAGGCCTCATGGTACAAAAAGATGCAGGTAGCATTACAGATAGACCAGCATCTGTTCTGTTAACAGGAGAGCAGCAAATGAAACCCTCCAACATGTCAGAGAGAGAAAGAGACAGGTCTGAAAATGCCAGATGTGGCAGAGTCATTATTTGAGCGACCTGAATATAATTTCTGCAATAGCCTTTTTCAGAGGACACCACCAAAGCCTCTCTGGAAAACACCAAGTAGTTTGTCATTTCCCACTGTTGGTGAATTTGTTTAGGAAAATCTGGAGATGCACAGCCTTCCTGTATACAATATAACTACTTTGCCACATGCACAGGCTGTCATTTGTACTGCACCGGGCCCTCATTCAGGGACCCGACTGGTATTTAGGGTCTTGCACAGGATTTAAGCACCAAAACACCTCTGGGGATTCAGCCCTACCTAATAATCATTTCAACTTACGCAGCTGGTCCCAGGGGAAAGGCTTTCTGACCTGCAAATTACAGTAGCACCTGTAACAGACAAGGCCCAAATAATGTCACAGAACACTTGGCCTTCTTTTCTGTGTCCCTGAAGAGACAGAGTAGGTGTATGAACAAGTGAGCAGTCCTTCCAAATCACTCTCTTCCCCTCACCACTGGCCCCAGCCACACATGGAGGAAACTCAGGTACACACATCACCGGCTCTGCACCAAGTCACGCTCACCTGAATACTGCTGCAGCAGCCAGACCTTCAGCTCGATGAAACTGTGAGCAAAGTGGCAGCTGTCCTCGCGCAGACAGCCATAACGCACCTCGTGTCGGCACACGTCGAACTGGAAGTGCTCCTGGAACTGGCGGATCTTGGAGTATTTCAGGGAAGTGGAACGCACAATGTGGACCAGACACCTGCAGTAAGGCCAGAGAAATGTGAAGCACCAGAGGACCAAATCTCTACCCCCTCCTCCTCACATGGGACATTCACACATTTGACTTGGCAAGCAAAGGACTCAGAAAATCACAGAATGGTTTGGGTTGGAAGTTACCTTAAAGATCATCCAGTTCCAGCCCCCCTGTCATGGGCAGAGACACATTCCACTAGATCAGGTAGCTCAAAGCCTCATCCAGTCTGGTCTTTAACACCTCCAGGGATGGGGCACCCACAGCTTCTCTGGGCAACCTGTGCCAATGCCTCACCACCCCCACAGTAAAAAATTTCTTCCTGATATTTAATCTAAATCTCCCCTCTTCCAGCTTAAAAGAGGTGAAATTCCACTGGGAAAAACAAATCCTTGCCTTTCCACTCTGTACAAACCCTAGGTAGGTATTTTCAATCTCCTCAGCCTGTGGGTGATGCCCTGCTCAAGTTCAGAGATCAGACATGTTTCAAAATACGCAGCAAAGACACAGACTCCTCTGGCTCAGCAAGTCCCCAAGTCTCAGGTTTCCAGGAACCAGAAGGGGGTTGTATTACTGTATTTGACATGGTTTTTTTATACTTGTTTTCCTAAACATTCATTACCAGCCAGTCAAAGGCACAGGATCCTGAGCTAGAGGATCTTCGGTTTGACCTTTATGTAAAGGCCAAACTGAAAAGCAAATTAAGTCAATGGAAAAGTTAGGCTGACTCCAAAGGGCTTTGCTCATGCCTGAAATCCCTCAGCACCAGGAACAAGCATGCAGGGTGAAGCATACAGTGCTAATCATCATGCTTTGAGCTGCCATGTGATTGAAACCCATGGGGACGAAAGAAAAGAAAGAGACCAGGGCCCTCGAGTAAAACTGGCTGGACTTGTGAGAGGCTGTTCCCCATCAGCACAAAAAAACATTCACTCACTTGTTGTCATGGAAACTGTGTTTGGCAGAAAGGTTGGAGCAGACAGATGGTGTGTCTTTGGTCCCTTTGCTGATAATCCGGGGTTTGCTGTCAAAGCAGATCTGAGAAGAGAAGAATTAGCATGCTGGGAAAATCTTAGAGTGAAGTGAACCAGAGCCACTTCACTTGGAAGGGGAAGAAGAACCAGAGCCAGCCTATTCTAACGTTCAAAGTGAACACTGGTAAAAACATTGCGGTAGGGCTTTAAAATAAAGCGACCGAATGTTTGGAAAAGCTTCCAAACAACATTTTTTGGCTTATTCTCAACAGTATTTTTCATCGTGGTTGGAAAAATTTTGGTCAGAGCCACATATTCTTTCCTAGTTAGCCAACAAGAGCAAGAACAAGCGGGAAGTCATGGGGAGAAATAAAGAACAGCCAGTTCACAGCAAAGAACATGTCCCTTTCCACACAGCACTGCCAGCATGGGGAACTCTGCTGCACAACATCAAGATGGTTTGGGCCAGTCCTTAACTGACCAACCCACTGGTTCAGCACAGACTGCAAGTGGAAATTTGTTGCGTTACGGGTTCCAATTTCTAAAGTAGTGAGGGCTAAATCACAATTTGAAAGCAACAACTGAAGACAGAGGAAGAGACAAGTGGTTCCATGTGGATGTGTGCACCTGGTTCAGCTGCAGGGCTAAGGACTAAACTACCACACCTTTCTCCTACAAAGCTGCAGCCACTAATCACTGTCCTTCTGGGAGCAGGGCACTGGCTGGGACATATCAATCCATACTGAGGAGACAATGAGGGACGGCTGCTCCCTCCTGCCAGCTCTGTACCTCACAAAGAAAGGTGAAGATGCCCTGGTGTTCCTTGAGGAGCTTGGCAATGGTGAGGCTGCTCTGCTTGATCCCACCTAGCGGGTCAAAGAGGAGGTCACGGTTGAGGGTCCCCTTCCTCTCCTCTGTCCACACGTCGATCTCTTCCTGGTGGTACGCGAAGGTGCAGTTATCCCCGTACTTACAGTCCTGCTTGTTAAGCATATCTACAAAGCAACAAACAGCACACAACACCACACAGGGAGGGCGGCCCAGTCAGAAACTAAACTCTCTCTCATCTCCTCCCACTGCCCACACCTCACAAGGGGCTGAAAGCAAGAAACATAAAAGTTTAAGAAAACAGAAAACACATTTTCTACCCAAGTTTGTCTGCAACAAGACATTCAGGAAAGTTAACATAAACTACTGAATGATGACAATCCCAAGTAATGCCATCTGCTGTGGAAGCTGTCTCAGAATGGAGGCCTGCTTTCAATTCAGTGCCTGGCCAGGGACAAACCACGATTTAACCAAGCCCAGATTAAGTTCTAGCAACCCAGGACAAAGGAACCCTGCATCTTGGCTCCCCAACTCATTAGGTACTTTGCAATGATGCTACCTCAGGGACCACTCTGGTCACATTGACAGCACATACGGATGGATGGGATGGAGCAAAGGAACAGGCAGAGAGACCTTTTCCCTAGGCAGAACCGCAGCCCCCACCATGGGGCTGCTGGGTGGAGTGGGACTAATGCAGGCACTTGCACAGGAGGCAGGTTCTCAGAAAGCCCATGTCAACAGGGCAGCTCTGAGCGCTTGGCTGCACATAGTGCCTCACCGTGCCTCTGTAATTCTGCTGCTCCACCACTTTAAAAGCTGTCTGCTCTCCATTGTGTGGGAGCTCTTTGCCTTTCATTGTACTGAGCCTCCTGCTCCAGTGGGGCAGGAAGATCCCAAATACAGCAGGTGATACCAAATGGAAGTCCCCTCCCAACTTCCCCTGGCACACATAATACAGCCCCTTCCCAGCCATTGACTGCCCTATACCCTCCAGATCACCTTTGCACAGATAATAGGATCCTACAAAGTTGGTTTTCGTTGGGCGAGGACGGATCCTCTTCCAAGTCTTGTCTTCTGAGTTCTTTAGCCTGCCTAGCAGGATGTCCCGCTTGCATTTATGCTCCAAGCCTTCCCGATAGGTGTAATCACCAGCCTTGGGCCCTGCAGGAGAGAAGAACCCCATTAGCCTCGGGAAAGGCAATCCCTAACTCAGGCCAGCGCTCTGGGTGGCAGAGCAAACGCAGCACCTGTTTTGGGGTAGCAGATATGACAGGCTTGTTTGAAGACGTGAGTCGATGCCAGAGGGTTCTTCACCAGCAAGGCTGTGTTGGGCATTACTGGTTCCAGCTGAGACAGCAGATGCTCGGTGACCTTGGGACCAGATGGGTGACTCACTCCACCAAGGCTGACCTGAGCAAAAATACACATCCCTCTTTTTTTCAGCTTTGCAACCACATGGATAAGAAATCTCTCTAACCCTCTGTCCCATTCCAGTCTCTCAAAAACCTTCCTTATTTTCTCTCTCATCAAAATGTTCACATCTGAAACGACATTTCCAAAAGAGCTGCATGCAACTTCTTCAAAGATAACAAAGTGTGCTAAGTTCCCTTCAAAGATGGTCCTCCTCCCCTCTTGGTAAGGAACCTCAGTTTTCTATCACGAGCCACAGAACAAAATGCCTCCCTCACCCCTTCCCATTTCTTCCATCACAAACAACTCTGCATCTGCATCTGTCAAATCAATGCTATGCCTAGGGAAAAACAAACCACTTATCAGTGAGTCTTCAGGGAGCAGATTAATCTGAGGGCAGACTTCGCTTCACATAGAGGTTAACAGGGCTAGCAGATGACAGGAAGTTAAGAATAATTCTTGTTCCAAGCTTGCTGACCATAGATAACCCTCCCATTTTTCTCCAAGACTGGGAATATGGGATAGGAGCAGAACAGTGTATCCAGAAAAGCCTCCTGACAGAGGTAGAGAGGAGCAGAGAACCTCAGTAGTCTGTAGACAAAGTTGGCTTACTTTGCTCCACCCCTCAGTGTTACGTGGCTGCCAGAGCCAGTGGGACACTGGCCTCCATGACGCCCTGTTGATCCTACAACCTACGTCACACCATCTTTACCTCAGCAATAAGCAGCACTGCAGGCAAAAATAAAGATGGAACAAAGATCTTCCTACAGACTCCGGGGGAATCTTTCCCTGCATTGCCACAACATTGGAGGCAACACTCAGTGGGGCAGGTTAACAAGAGGGTCCCCAGTTATCCCCAAGTCACTACTACCTTGGCTCCAGAGCACCTTGGGGCATCAGCACGGGGGAGCGGCTCACTCACCACGGGGGATGGTTTTTGGCTGCCAGGTGGGTGTCGTGGTTCCTGAGGGCTAGTTTCTTCTGGGCAAAAGAAGGGGAAAAGAGCCACACAAAACAAAAACAATCATTTCACTTTCAGAGGCAGTTCTGCTCGCAAAAAAAAGAAACAAATGCTTATTAAATCCATTTGCTTTATTTATTTCACAACATTTTTGTACTTTTTCCCCAAATCACCTGGAAAAACTCCAGGAAAGCCCTTCTTGTCCCCCAAACTCTACTGAACTCAACTCTATGTTGCTAAGCGCTGGCATTCCCATGGTGGCAACTCCAAAGTAGCCCAATGCTGAGGTGAATCTGAGTGTTGGAAGTGCTGACTGGTCAACTTCTCTTGAAATACTTTTGCTGCCAACACTGCAATACTGGGGACAACTCAGCCAAGAAAAAGCTTGTCTTTCCTCCTGGACAAGAGGAGATTTACTCTTTGCCTACCATCCTCCACAGCTTTGCTCCTTGTGATATGAGACCACAGTGCCCCACGCAACAGGATACTCACTGCCCTGAATCCAGAGGTGGGAGAGACCCACCTTAGCCTCTACCATTCTGCCCAAGGTCCTGTACCATCTAAAAGAGTCACCAGGATTTTGCTCAGGTGGTCCAAAATATCAAAGAGTGACTGAGGAGGGTGGAGGAATCACATTACAGTGCAGCAAATTGTGCCAGGGGAAGGTGACCTGGACACTAAGCCAAGTTTAGATCTCATCACTCATCGTTATATACCTTTATGTTCCTTTCTCCTCTGAGATTTCATACCATGGTTATCTGGGAGAACACCTACAGCCTTTCTCATTACTCCTGAGATGGACATACTCAGTTGCTCTGTCCAAGACAACTGCCTGCCCTCTTCCACAGTTCCACCCCTGTTCTGCTGCAGCAGAAGACAGAGCCATGTGACAGATGTCCTCAGCACTGAAGGAAATAATCTGAGCATGTATTCATAAGGAAAGCAGCAAGGAACTCCACCAGCCCTGCACCTACCAATGGCAAAGGTATCCAAGGCATCCAGCGATCCTCTGCTTGTCCCAAAGGAGTCCAGGGCATCGAGTCGTGAGTCTGTGTAGGGGAGCAGATCCAGGGAATCCAGCGAATCTAAGGTGGAGCTGCCACTTCCTCCAGGTGGGGCCTCAAAGGCATCCAGGACAGAGGAGGAAGAGAGTTGCTTGGTGGGATCCATCACCAGGCCAAAGGAGGCAGGTGGCAGCGGGGTGGAGACAGGGATGCTGGCTGTCACAACTGGGGGTAGCAGTGGAGTTCCCCCCGGAAACACAGGGATCAACTGGGGCATCTCGGTTGGCAGGTTGGTAGGAATGGTGCCCTGGACCAGAGACTTTGGGGAATGGGAAGGGGGAGAATAAACAGCACATTAGGAACAAGGAGCAGAGAATGAGTGAACACAGAGAGCAACAGGCTCCCACTAGTGTGATGTATTATCTGAAGCAAAAGGGTACCCAGAACTTTCAGCTGCCTGCAGATTTCCTACAGAGTCTCCAATCTATCCACACCACACACAGTCTCAACCAAAGTCCCTGAGGAAGTGTTGGGCTACCTTGAGCTCATCAATCTGCAAGGTAAAGCTCTGTGCTGGGCACTTAAACCACCTCAGGCTGAGAAACAGTGCAGCTGAGTAGATCAGTAGACCAGGCTGAAAGATCTGGGGTTGTTCAGCCTGAAGAAGAGAAGGCTCCAGGGAGACCTTATAGTGGCCTTCCGGTACTTAAAGAGGGCCTACAGGAAAGCTGGGGAGGGACATTTTAGCAAGGCCTGTTGTAACAGGAGAAGAAATAACGGGTTTAAACTAAGGGAGGGTAGAAGTCTCTTAAAACGATGATGATGAAACATTGGCACAGGCTGCCCAGGGAGGCAGTGGATGCCCCATCCCCGGAAACATTCAGGATCAGGTTGGATGGGGCTCTGAGCAACCTGATCAATTTAAAGATGTCTCTGCTTCTGCAGGGGAATTGGACCAGATGACTTGTAAAGGTCCCTTCCAAGCCAACCATTCTGTGATCCTATGAGTACACACAAGGCTGAGGTCAAAGTAATGACCATTACACCTCAACAGAGGCACCCCTCAACAGAGCTTTTTGACTTGAGAGACATGCTGCATGAATGTGATTTAGTTCTTCCAGACCCAAGTTGGCTCACATAACATCAGCAACATTGGCAACTAAAATTCATCATAGGTATGAATGCAGACTGTCTCTACAGCTCCCAGACTGGTTCAAAGAGCTTAAGTTGAACGTAGCCCATATAAACTACAAATTGATTAGAACAAAGGTGTCACACTCATAACCCGTGGGCTGAATCCGGCCCTCCACCTTGTTTTATCCAGCCCAGCACTTCATTTCTACACACTGGCAGTGCCAAGCTCCTTGTCCCTCCACTCCTGCCAGTGCTGGTCACGTGTGCAGCGTGTGACGTGCGTTATGCTGCAGAAGCGGGAAAATGGTGGGAGCCGTGAATTTGACATCCCTGGATTAGAGCATGGCCACTGTATAAAATACATCCATTATTCCTGCTTCAGAACACTCATTTCTACCCTCAGGGCTGCTTCAGCTCCATGGACAGCAGAGGCCAGGGGGAAGGTGATGGTGGGTGAAAGCCATCTTGGGTACCCTTTGAGGAGCAGCTCCATGAAGCTGCACACAGCAAGGGAGGCTTGGAGGTGGGCTCTTTAGACACTCACAAGTCGGTTGCAGAAATAAAGGAAGGAATGGAAGAGGTTTGCCAGAAGAAGAGCTAGGAGGAAAAAGTGACAGAAAGAGAGAAAGAGAGGCCATCCACATAGCCACATGCTCCAAGAACCTATTTGGAACAAGAAGCAGAGGACCCACGTGGTGCCCACTCTTACTAGAGGGTATGCTGATCCTTCGGCGAGGGAGTCCAGGAGGGAGTCCAGTTCTTCCCCAATGATGTCCCCATCTGTGAAGTCCTCCATGTTCTCAGGCTCTGGCAGGTACGTGCAGTCTGGAGATGGGAGCAAGCTGGCAGCAGGGAGTGAGGTAGGCAAGCCCTTTGCATCTGAGTCAGAGGGCAAAGAGGCCAGCCCCTCACTCACAGGGATGGAGGTGGTCACAGGAGCTGGGAAGCCCTGCAGATCCATATAGCAATCTGTGATGGGGAGAAACAGAGAGTGACCCAGGAGAGGCTCTTGAAGGGGGCAAGCAGAGCACAGCCTGAAAAAATCAATATTGCACAACTCCACCAAATCACAAACACCAAGTTTGCCAACTTTCCGAGAGGAGGGTCTCTGGTCTGAAGAGTCCTTGCCCTTTGATTTCTCTTCCCAGTCTCCAAAGGCTCACCAATAGCTGAGATATGCTCTAAAGGCCTGGGCCCAGACTAACTGTCAGGATTTGCAAGCATGTACAGTAACCAGGAACATCATAAAACTCATGGCAGAGCAGTTACTGAATTCACTATGGCCAGGAATTAAAGGCCAGGGGCACATAATCCCATTTCTCTATATGCCACCACCTGGTGTTTTCTTCAATGTTTGTCACTAATGCATTTGGCAGAGATCACTGCCTGCTCTACTCCTTGGACCTCTGATATCCCAGCTGAAAGCCTGCTTACTCACGCACCCCTTCTGAAACCTCAGGCATCCCAAAGAGCAGAAGATAAAAACCACAAGGCCCTGCTGGAAAAAAAGTGAGAGACTGGGTTGTACTAGCAATGTGTCCCCAAAATATCCCATCAGGATACTCAGCTCTCCTTACTCGAGTAAATTCCCTGCTCTTGAGTGATTCCTGATGTCCACAGGTGGGAGGCTGCTGCCCACACTCCCCCTCAACAAGCCAGCAGCAAACATCCCCTTGGGAGCTCGTGTGAACCAGGGTCAGGGAAGGAGAGAGGGAGTGATATTCCCTAAAGATTCCTTGCCTCTCCAGTTCATTACTGAAAAGGTAAGACGTTCCCATCATGCAATATAAACATCTGTTAAGTGAAGTTAAGGTTACAAGCGCATATTCTTCACAGAAGATCATTTTATTGTCAAAAAAATTAAAAGGTTAACAAGAAAAAAAGGTCAAATGTTAGGAATTCAGAAAATGCAGCATTACATTTGCAGTTCTCAAACCAAGCACCCAAACTACCTTAATTCTGCCCCTGTGCAGATGTCCTGGAATAAAAGAAAAGAAATGAGACAAAGATGCTACCTTCTCCATCCATGTAGCAGTGGCCATACTGTAGCTGCGACGGTAAAATGCTGTAAGCAAGGCAACATTTGGAAGGAGAGACAATAGCTTTTATTAGAAAGACTGGTAAGAATGGGAAAGAAAGCACAGAAGCTTCTGAGACACAAATCTTGATCCATTGAGAAATCCAGCATCCTGCCTGTACATGCTCTGCTCACTCAGCCTCCACGAGAACTCAACCACTCCTTTCTACCTGGGATTGGGCGAGTGAGCCGTGTTGCCACCCTCTACCCTGTGCGTCCACTGACTGAGGGTTTTCTTGATGCCTTTCTTACAGAACTCAGTGAATCAGCAATTCTTGCAAACCCTTAAGTCTTGAACAAAACAACAGCAGAGATGACACACACGCAGGACCCCTTATCTCCAACCCCACTAGGCTCTCATAACCACCACCCCCTACAACCCTTCCTCCAGCACTTGTTGCAAGCCATCCACACACATGGGCCACAGCTGAAGGCATTCAGCAAAGCGCCAGAGGACAAGCCGTGACAAAGACAGGGAAAGCAGGGACAGAGACAGGTTCTTCTCCTCCTTCACAAGGGAAGGAGGAGGAGCAGGTGCTGATCTCTTCTCTCTGGTGACCAATGACAGGACGCAAAAGGGAAGATGCACCAGGGGAGGTTTAGGTTGGAGATTAGGAAAAGGTTCTTCACCCAGAGGGCAGTGGAGCATTGGAACAGCTCCCCAGGGAAGCAGTCACGGCATCAAGACTGACAATATTCCAGAAGCATTTGGACAATGCCCTCAGACACATGGTGTGAATGTTGGGATCACCCTGTGCAGGGACTTGATGATCTTTGTGGGTCCCTTCCAACTCAGGGTATTCTATGGGTCTATGATTCTATCCATGCAGTCGCAGGAAAGCACTTGTACCTTATGGGATCCAACAGAGGTTTTCAGCGCTGCAGCTGGACACGTTCCCCACAGGCAGCAGCTCAAGGGCAGGTTGCAAACATCCTTAGTTTTGCAGCCACCTCTCAGGTTAGGCTTGGTTCCAACCCTACGCCCCTTTTGTGATGACTTCTCTCAGCTTATCCCCCTTTGGCACAGGCCCCCAGCTGCACTCGGGAGCCAGTCATCCAGCCCCCCTTGGTGCTGGCCTCATCGCTGGTAGCTTGGCTAGACTTCCCTCAATACAAAGAGATGGCTTGTGACTTCCGGTTTTTCAGATGTTTAAATCTGGAATACTGTCAAGATCCCTCCAGGGGCCAACAAGAAGTTCAGGACATGCTGGAAGGGACAGGGACACGTGCAGGGGGGAGCAAAAGGGTTCACAGTGACAGGGTCCCAAAGGATTCAGATGTTCAGACCTTCTCCGAGGAACGAACGAGGCCCCCCAGTTCCCACTGAGACTGGGAGGCAGAGGAAAGAGGCCCTCACCCTAAGAGGCCCCAAACCCTGAAAAGCTGAATGCATGACCAAAAAGGCAGGGAAAAATACGGGACCCCGCCCCACAGCTCAGTGGATGTGAAGGGCAAGGAGAAGAGTAGGGACCAATAGGTCCTTGCAAGTGACAGAGGGGAGATGTCTGCTCCTCTCTCCCTGACCACTCAAATTCTGCCATTCCTTCAGCCACTTCCTCCCCTTCTCCTCTGTCCAATCTTTTCCCCTATCCTTCCTTTCCCATTCCTGATCTCCTCAGGGCACCCCATCTGCTCACACCACTCAGCAGTCACTGTACCCACATCTCACGTATTCTTCTTCCAGGAAGCTCACACACCTCCTGCATTCACCTCATGTTTGCTCCATCTCAAAGAAATAAACCAGCCTTCTTTGTTGAGTGGATCACTGGCACTCACCTACCTCCCTCTGACTTCTGCCACTGATGTGACACTAAGCCCCACGTATTATTATTATTGTTGTTGTTGTTGTTGTTATTATCATCATCATCTCAATGACAGTCTTGTCCATGCGCTTCCCCAAACCAAGTCTGTCACACCATGTCCCCGCACATGGTAGCTTTTCTGGCCATATTCCTGCCTGTCCCAGAGGGGCAAGGACAACATTTTTAAATGCTCTGTAAGGACAGCATTTTTAAATGCCCTGTTTCTAGCTCCGCTTCCCTACAGTGATGGTTCCCCAAAGGCCATACTGAGCCAGACCTGAGCCATGATCTGCACAGGACAGGGCTGAGTTAACCAGATGACTTCAAGCAAACCATGAGAGAAGGGGCTTCGGGAATTTGCATCTTAAAACCAAAACAAATAAACACAAAACCCTCTGGCTGAAAACCCTCTGAATCTGAACCCCTCAAGGTACCAGAATCCACAGCCCTTCCTACTGGCACACAGGGCAATGGGATAACAGATAGTTTTGGTGCTTTTGAAAAGATTTCCAAGCAATAAAGTTTCTCTCTGCCTGAACTGCAGCAAAGGTGGCTTGTTGATCATACACCAAATCCTGATCAGAAAAAGAGTTTACTGGATGCAGTCACTCTTTACTCTGCAGTAGGAGTCCAGGTCATTTCAGTACAGCGAGATAATGTGAAAACTCACCTTAATTCACAGAACCAGGTCTCATGATTGCATGTACCATTCAGCTACTGAACTGGCATTCAACAGAGAACTAACACGTTTTCCAGAGCACCCTAAGAATGAAATTAGTTTCTTTCTACAAAAAGTTGCTACTTGCAGAGCTAAGCCTTCACACTTACCTTCACACACACAGCTACCTTGCAAAAGGAACAAAGGCTGATGTGCTTAGAGGCACGAATTCAATGCGCCAGCACACAACAAAGGACAAAACATGCAGCCTTTCTACAGGGGCAGAGTTAAGGTCACTTGTTTCCTAGCATGAGAAAAGCAACCCCGCAGCCCTATTTCTGCTCCTCCTGGGTGCCTAACCCTGAACACAGCTTTCCCTGGGTCCCTCCCAGCTCCCTTTGTTCTAATTTCCTGCACCTCCGTGTCCTGGAGGACAACAGGCGCTTAGAGCACAAACAGCCGCCTATAACCGTAACTTCACTTTATCTGGACTGTTTTGGCTGGGAGCAGAGTTTCAGAAGCTTTGCCAAAGCCCAGCTTTAAGAAAGCACAACTGGAGAGAGCTGTGTACCTCAGCAGATCCTTTTAATTTCCCAACATGTCTCTTACTAGGACTGGACAAAAAAGCTTTTCTCCAGGAAAACACTCCTCCTTCTCACTACCTTTTCCTTCTCCCAGTTACCAAAGCCAGGTACACACAGAAGAGACACAAATGAAGATGCTGAACCTCTCAGGCCTGCCAGCCTGGTGAGATACCTTATTGAAGCCACAAAAATCAGAGAGATGTCTTTACCTGTTTCAATGTCATCTATCGAACCCAATCCATTAGAAGTGGTCTGCAAAGAGGATGTAGGAAAAGGGAGAGAAAAATAACACCAGAAATTCATCTTTAAAAAGATATACACGCTTCACAGATAAGACTTTTCACTACCCTTAAATGCCTCTGGCCCTTTCTTTTCCTTTATGGCCTCTTTTAGTACAAGAGTAGTAAAACCAAAAAATTTTAAGAGGCCATTAATCCAAGAAGTCTATTCATTTTTAGCTCCAGTGGTGGATAAACTCTATTGCTGCAAAGGAACACCAGTCCTGCACAATATGAGCAAATCTGTACATAGAACAGCATTTTTCATGTGTGGATGAGAACTCTGTGTCCCAAATCCCAGGACACATCAATCGGTCAGCCCCATGCAGTGGTGAGATCAGATTAGCCTGATTTTACACAATGTTCCTTTTCTTAGTTCACATATTTTGCAGTCTAACAACCACAAACTTTTACAGCAAAACTCAAAACAGGAAAAGGTTTCCGCCAAGACAACTGCTGACTTGGAGCTCCAGGCAAGGAATAAAATAAGGCTCCATATTTTACAGAAACATAAACAGAGGGAAATATGTGTGCCTTTAGATTAAACTTAAAGAAGGCACAACTAAAGCATTACTGCATCTACTGCAATAGTTTTGGCAACTTGCAGTTTTTTGCAGTATTTTAATTCCTTGCTAAAGGAGAGATTTTCAAATTAAAACCCAGGCACAGCTATTACAGAAAGCTGACTGGCTCTCCTAGAAAGATGTGAAGGCAAGACACTGAACAGTGGGATGTAAACTAGTTCTTTAGCGTCTCATCTTGTTGTACATAATGACAATTTGTATGGTTTTATAGTTTGTTTGCTTTAGGGAGCAGTGTGAAGTACCAAATAGCCTGTAAAAACAGCAAGTGTTTTGGGGTTATTTTTGGCCAGTGGTGGAAAGAGGAAATCAGCAATTTCTTATATTTCAGCTTAGTGTTTGTACAGTGCCCTGTCCACGCTTGATCTCTCAGGTGTCAGGACAATACAAAGAATACATAAACTATGTACTTATCTTGCACGGTACATCACATGATTTAACTTTGTATGTTTCTTCAGCAGTTTCACTTTCTCACTTCTACTTGGCATTGCCTTTACCATGTAAAAACTTAAAAAACGAAACTTTTTTATAGTGCAAGAGAGAGCAAACATCCACAATAACTAAGAAAAATAATAATTTTCAGTGATCCAATTACTGACAGCAAAAAGGTGCACACTAGAAATATTTTCAAAGAAATTAATTTCCTTGCCAATATTCCTTAAAAGTGGAAAACATTAACCAATACATCCTAAAAGACAGTTATAAATTTGCATGCAAATAAAACTGCAAAGCACTCTAATAGCACAGTCCACAAAGAGTAAGAACCACAGGATGCAAACTCTACCTGGTTTGGGGAATTGACTGACGTGCCATTACTGAGTAGCGAGAATGTTTCCAATTCCTGCTGCAAGGAAGAGAGAGGTCTTAGAACACAGACAGTCCGTGAAGGCTTGTAAACCAGGCAAAGCTGGGTTACAATACTGTTTCCCCCAAGGCACTGCTCGTAAAATAAAAGACAACCCAAAAAGCAGGAATTTGTGACACAGGGATACAGTTTTATGAACCCTGAAAGGGACATATATTTGTTCTGGACGTCTCAGCAAAACACTCAACATCCCACACACAATCAGGAAACAAAAAAATTCCCTGGGCAACAGAGAATTAAGAAATTACTACTTTGAGAAGGCATCACAGCACTGGAATGAAAGCTGGAAGTCAACAAAAGAGATAGCAAGGTATTGTCAAAACACTAACCACTAAATTTCAAAGAATAAAAAGTATTTTGGAGATTTTAGTTTTTATTTTTCTCACATACAGGTGATTTAAGCCCATCACAGCTGAGTAACACAACAGCGTCAAAAAGGAGGTGAGGCCAACACAGTGAGCAGCTACAAAAAAGTAGCTGTTTTTTTGAGGCAGAATCATTTCAGAGGGTTGAGAGCTGCTATAATGGCAAGGGTTTGTTGGGGTAGCCCAATCACACACGTGAGGTTGGTCAGGGAGAGGAATGAGACGCTTGCAGCCAAATCTACTCCAAAAGTTCTCTGCAAATTGGATGCCCACCGTCACCTCACCACACACTGCAAACGTGTCCCTCTGGAGGGGGGACATCCTGGGTGTTCATCACACCACCGTACATGGGGCTGGGGATGTGAATGTAAGCCTTGAACACCAGCTCCTTACCCCTAAAAACACATCCTGGGATTTTACACGACCAAGGCAGCTTTATCCAAGAGTGCCAGAAGTGGCCGAACGCCCTCTAGCTCCATCCCAGGGTACACATTTAAGTACCAACAGTGCTCTGCTTACAGAAGCACTTTCCTGTAGTCAGTTATAGATTCAGACACGTGTCAGTTTACTGCATCCACGACTTGTTTTTTGCTGCCTTCTTTTCTAGCATCTGGCCAGGTGTGTATGTGACATTTTCCCAAAGCACAAGCATCTTCCCCACCATGAAGAAGGTGCATGCCTAAACATGGAGAAGAACCCCTCGTGACCCCTTGCACTACAAAACCAGACAATCCTCTGATGCAGCAGAAGATCCCACCCTTTCCATTCTATAACAGAGAAAGGACTGTGATGCAAAATCTTCTTTGGGATCAGGCTACATGTCCCTTTCCTCCCAAAACTTCAGGTTCGCAGTGCATTGGAAGCCTCTCCTGCAGCACCAGCCCAGCTCTGCCTGGCTTAGCTCGGGACACAGGAAAGATCCTGGCAGTAGACATAGAGCAGCAATGGGATGAGAAAAGGACCAAGGTAAAGTGTGTCAGAGGGCCAGGACAAGGAGTGCAGCCAATGTCCTGCTAAAAGAATCACAGGGTAGTGTACGTGTGTCTATAGCTGCAGAGCAGCACCTACCACTTTTGCAAAAGAAAATCTGAAAGAGCCAAAGAAAAGTCTCTAAGAAGAAAAAAGTCATACCTGAGGTCTTTTGTATGCTTTTCGAACCCTCAGTCCCAGCTTCTGGGCAAGCTCCTGTCCCAGCTGTGTGACACTTTCATCCTGGGGACAAAAACCACTGCTAAGACGCTTTCAGTTTTGCCTTTGCAGCACACACATGAAATCAACAGGAATGCAGTTACCCATAAGGGACTGTGTCAAGAAGCCTCACGTGTAGAGAGCAGCAGGTGGACAATTGTTAGAGCAGCCTTAGAGGAGTTCATGCAGACCTAAGTGCTCTTGTCATTCAGTTCTGTTGAGATACTGAGGTTGCACCAGGACCTCCTGTCGCACGCTTCTGGTGCTCCGGAAAATGAGAATCAAGTGCCTGCTTCCAGTAAAGCACCCACTCTCCAAAAATAGGGTTCAAAAGACAACGAGATGACTGAAGCAGTTGCCAAGGCTGGCAGCCTTTATGCTGGGGGCTGACAGAGCTTCCACAAGGTCCCTGTGCCTGGGAAGAAAGACCCTGCATGCCTTCCTGCATGTTCAGCCTCTACGCTTTCCCTCTCAGCCAGCCACAGAGCTAATAATCAGTTTTGATATACAGACAGTATTCACCAGCCTGTTTTGCTTGTTTGTTGTTCTTTAAATCTGAAACCAAGGTTCAGTTTCCAACACAGTAGCTATAAGGCATTTTCAGTGTCTCCAGCTCTGGTTAAACAGCCTCAGCTTAGTTCAACAGATCCTTCTGCTTTCCCTGTGCCATTAACCATCCTCCCTGCTCACTGCCCAGGCTCACTCACTCACCATCGTTGGCTTTAGACAAAGTTCTAGGCCATGCTGTATTTCCCTGCTCCGTCTTCTACTGTTCTGCCTGGACTAACAACCTACCACAGCCTTCTTCACTTATTTATCATCAGCAACTCTTTCCTTCTGATTTCCTCTCTCTCCCTGTTTGTAAAAATACTGGAGTACTTTAACAGTTTCTTCAAAGAAGGAAAAAATACCTGTCCAACCTATTACGACATCCCTCCTTAACGTCCCAACATTTTCTCCCTCATCTCCAACCTCGGAGCTTGATCTCTTCTCCTTACTTGCCACGCTGGTCTTTCCAACATCCTGCTGCCTCTACATTCATTCTTTCCCTTTCAATCCCTCACCAGGCTCTGGTTCTTCCAGCCCACGGTATCAGGAACTTCTCCTTTCAATTTGGAATGCCACTTTTTGACTGTACTTGCTCCCACACACTCTCAAGTAGGTATTAGGAAAAATTTCTTCACTGAAAGGGTTGTCAGGCCCTGGCACAGCTGCCCAGGGAGGTGGTTGAGTCACCATCCCTGGAGGTGTTTAAAAGATGGGTAGATGAATTGCTCAGGGACATCGTTTAGTAGTGGACAGGTACAGTTTGACTTGACATTCTCAGAGGTCTTTTCCAACCAAACAATTATATGATTCAACATTGGTCTTGTCACCATCTTCTCTGAACTCAAAGTCAAAATCTATTCTGTCCATTTTCTCTTCTCTCTCCATCTTACACCCCTTCAAGATGCACTTTCTCCTGAAACTGCCCCTGCACTCTCCAAAGACCTCTTCTCGGTTGAATCTCATTGTCACTGCTCCTTCCTCACTCTCTTCCACCTCTTGGATGTTTCCGACACCAATCATGTTTTCATTGCTCTTTTTGTCTCTGGAGATTCTGCCTTTCCAAACACTCTCTCAGGTATCTTCTAAAGCCTGTCACTTTCCTGCTCCCTGTGGAAAACTCATCAGAAAGATTTCTGATGTTTATTTTCATTGATCTCACACTCACACCTAACAGGTTTACCTTACCCAACTACACATGCCAATGTAACTCCAAGATGTCTTCTCAGATTCCTGGATAAGATCAAGAATGTACTTTTCAAGACTGTCTCCTCTTCCCTTCCCAAAAACATGTAGTTAATTATTGCCCTTTATTTCACAAGGCCTGAGGTTTCAAGGGGGTGGGGGAGTATCTAGCCTTTGTCATCCCCAAGATCTTCCTTTAGCTTTCCTTTCCCTCAGCCAATTGCCATCCTTGGGCACCTACTACTTCCCACCTAAATGAAAGGATGTTCAAGAAGGGCATGCAATATGCTCTCCTCCAACACCATGCCATACCAAAAGAAGCAATCCACAGGAGAGTGTGAACCTCACCATGCTGGGAACCTCTGCAAACTATCAGCACTGAATATCTGCACCCAGAAACAAGCTAACTCTGTGAGACACGGAGCCAACTGCGTGGCAGATTTTTCATCACCGGAAGTTTAAATACATGCTCTGCTTTGACCACAACCAAGTTTTCAGCTGTTCCAGCAACGCAAGCTGGAAGTACTCGTGTGTTCCAGAGACTTAGCAGCTGGTGTCATTGGAAACAAGAGTGAGATGACAGATAGCATGATTTGCCTTTGATGCAGAGGTGGCCTATGATTTCTGTTAATAATAAGATAGTAAGGCAATGGGGTATCTTAATTTACAAGACTGAATTGTTTATAACAGGTCACTCAATATGAAGTTTGCAAAGCTGAACACTCCTACCACAAAGAAGTTTGATAAAGTGTTTGTAGACCATGATTAACTGTAATGGTAATAGTGGTTTTAAGCTGAGAAAGAGCAGATTTAGGCTAGATATTAGGAAGAAATGTGTTACTGTGCAAGTGGTGAGACACTGGCACAGGCTGCCCAGAGAAGTCATGGATGCCCCTTCCCTGTAGGTGTTCAAGGCCAGGTTGGATGGGGCTTTGAGCAACCTGATCTCGTGGGAGGTGTTTCTGTCCATGGCAGGGGGGTTGGAACTGGATGGGCTTTAAGGTCACTTCCAGTCCAAACCATTCTATGATAATAATAGGAGATAAGTCAGCATAAGTATACGGTTAAAAAATAAATTTGATTAAGTGTCAACCACAATGTGGAATAGGGCCAGATATGACTTTACATGAACACATGTAGATGGTTTTGTTTATAAAAGCATTTGGTTTTAAACATTTGTTTTAACACAGGCAACTCCCCTTTGGAACTCCCCTAACAGGACACCTTTAATGTGTTTTGGTCATCCTGTTCTGCCAGCTCAAAGAAACTACAATTCACAAACTACATAAAACGAGTAACTAACGGCTAACAAGGCTTTCCAAGATTGCTTTTGTAACACTAATAATAAAATAAAATTAATTATCCTGCTTAAATAGATGCATTTTTCCTGTAATGCATTACTGTGATGGATCTGAACAAATTTAGCAAAGGCAACCAGTGTTCACTATAGTCTATCTAATCACAGCCTGATTTCTTGTTCAGTACTTAGCCTAAAAACACACTCAACAAAGCACTGTAAAGAAAACTCCTACGGCCTTGGATATGCAGATAGTTCCCCTAAATTTACACAAAAATTTACACACCTGTGAACATAAAAATAGCTATGATGTGATGTCAAGGACACCTCCTTTAAGAAATAAAAAGCTGTTTTCCTTCCAGTGCTTCAGTTCCCAGTCGTCCCACACACTCCTAGTCACTCCCATTTAACATATAAAAGCAGATAATTAAAACAATCTCATGGCTTTGGTTCACATTTTGTTAAGGTAGGGTTTTGATCTTCACGAACAGGCCACCAAATGTGCTGTCACTGGTGCCTCTGGCTGGCACTGTCTGTTGAAGGTGACTTGGAGTGAAGAAACATGGGAGACCAAACATCTTCTTTAAGTCAGAGAGACAGAATTTCTGGGCATAAGCATGATACCAGAAAGAGCCCAGCTTCCTCCTCCACAATCCCCTGGTCTCACACCAAGCATGTTTAGCAAGTTTGCAGATGACACCAAGCTGGGTGGCAGTGTTGATCTGCTTGAAGGAAGGGAAGCTCTGCAAAGAGATCTGAACAGGTTGGATCAATGGGCTGAGACCAGATGAGGTTTAACGAGACCAAATGCCAAGTCCTGCCCTGGGGGCACAACAACCCCATGCTACAGGCTTGGGGAGGACTAGCTGGAGAGCTGCCTGGTGGAGAAGGACCTGGGGATGTTGACTGACAACCTGTCGAATATGAACCAGCAGTGTGCCCAGGTGGCTAAGAAGGCCAATGGCATCTTGGCCTGTATCAAAAACAGTGTGGCCAGCAGGACAAGGGAAGTGATTGTACTCCTGTTCTCGGTACTGGTGAGGCCACACCTCGAGTACTGTGTGCAGTTCTGGGCCCCTCACTCACAGAAGGATATTGAGGTGTTGGAGTGCATCCAGAAAAGTGCGACAGGGCTGGTGAAGGGGCAGGAAAATAAGTCCTACGAGGAATGGCTGAGGGAACTGGGGCTGTTTAGCTTGGAGAAAAGGAGGCTGAGGGGAGACCTCATCACTGTCTACGGCTGCCTGAAAGAGGACTGTGGGAGAGCGAGTGTTGATCTCTTCTCTCAAGTGACAGGTGATAGGACAAGGGGAAATGGCCATAAGTTGCTCCAGGGATGTTCAGACTGGATATTAGGAAAGATTTCTTTACCAAAAGGGTGGTCAGACATTGGAACAGGCTGCCCAGGGAGGTGGTTGAGTTTTTGAAGGACACAGTTTAGCAGAAGATGGGTACAGTTGGACTCAATGATCTCAGAGGTCTTTTCCAACCCGCAGATTCTATGATTCTAAGTTAGGGAGGAGTAAGGTGGTGAGCCACAGAAATCAAGATGAGTTGTATGTCAAAAACTTACATGTGGGAGGGACAGCAGGCATCGGCTATTGCACTCATACGCCTCTTTGTGTCTTCCGAGTTCATTTAAGGAACGGGCTTTCCGGAAGAGTGCTCGGATGTTCTCCTTGTCGAGACTTAAAGCCTTCTCACTGTCTTCCAGTGCCTTCTCATACAACCCCTGCATGCAAGAGACCACCTTGAGTCAGCTGAGGCACAGCAGACTGACCCCTCCTTCTGCGTGAATGCAAATGTTTTTCCTTCTCAGTAGAAAAGAGGAATATGAAAGGCAGTTGGAAATACATGAATAAATGTATACACAGAGCAGTGCACAAAACACACAAATCCTACAGTAACAGAACACTTTGTTAAGTCTTGCAAAACTCAGAACACTTCAAAGTCAGTGAATGACAGAATTAAGGCTGCTTGAGCAACCTTATTGCTTCTCCCCCTCTACCTTGGGCATGGGACATCTGACAGCCTTTAATTATGTGACTGCTTGCTTATTTTTTTCATGGGACTCAGCCTCATTACAAACAGGATGGACCTGCTCTGGGGTTGGGCCATAAAGGAAAGCTGTTAGGTTCCTCAGGAAAATGGAAGCATTCAGCCTTTTAGAGCCTAAGTGTTGCAAAGTCTAATTCCATTTGCGTGCTGAAAGTTTCACCAAGACTCAAAGCCTTCTCACTGTCTTCCAGTGCCTCACTCGAGGATGCAGGAGCCTCCAAAGCAATACTCAAACAGTTGTTTGTTCCCTCTGTACTCAGCGCTTGGCAGGCCACACCTGGAGAATTGCGTTCAGTTTCAGTCCCTGCTATACCATGAAGATGTGGGCAGGCTGGAGAGGGCCCAGAGAAGGGTCACTAAGATCATCAGAGGATTGGGAAACCTTCCTTACAAAGTTGGCTGAGAGAACTGGGTTTGTTCAGCCTTGAGAGGAGGCTTATGGGAGACCTTATTCCCATGTACAGTACATAAAGGTTGTCTACCAAGAGGATGGAGACTCTCTTTTTTGCAAGAAGTCACATGGAAAAGACAAGGGGTAATGGGTATAAGTTGCTCCTGGGGAGATTCTGATTAGATTCCAGAAGAAAATGTTTCATCATAAGAACAGTTAAACATTGGAATAATCTCCCCAGGGAAGTGGTGGGTTTCTCTACGCTGGATGCTTTTAAGGCTCAGCTTGACAGGGTTCTGGGCCTTCTCATTTAAAAAAGAGATCACCTAAAAAGGTTGGACCAGGCGATCCCAGAGGTCCCTTCCAACCTGGCATTCTGTGATTCTGTGATAATTACTAGGTCAGTACTGGAAGGCACTGGCTCCTTCCAATCTCCAGATTGTACTAACTCCTCACCAAAGTGGACCCAAACTGCATTGTCAGTACTTTAGGTCTGGTCTCCTCTCTTTCACACTGAATTTTCTGGTCTTGCAAGACACAGTGCAATAGTGGGGAGACACCAGAGTTTTCTGTGTTATCATCATCTCCTCCAGAGTTGGTGAAGGGAGTGGAACATAGCAACTGAAACCCCTCTTGACATCTTTTCCAATCGCATAGCACTGCAAGCATGATGTCCTCCCTGGCCCCTGCGGAAGACTTGGAAAGGCACTCACCATGGCAAAGTAGCAGGCAGCTCGGTTGATGTGCAGTTTGCACAGGAGTTCCTTTGGGATAGTCACCTCGTCGGAGGCTGCATAATCTGCCACATTCAATCCTTCAACATACTGTACCAGCGAAAGCTTGAAATCCTTCTCTCTAAACAAATCATTGCCCTCGGCAAATAGGTTTCTCACCAGCTTCTGCAAAAAGGCCTGGGCAAGGGAGAGAGCAAATAGACTCAAGAGACTGGAGCAGTCTCCCATTCTCTTCCATATGTTTTCTCAAACTTCCTCTCCCTGCCCAATAAGACTCTCCTGCTCCCCGCACCCTCCTGTAAAACATCAAAGGAGAAATAATCCAGTCAAGTCTCCTTTCTTCTTGAACACTCAAGTGTTTTCTCCTTTCACTGAAAGTTGTCCTTGTTGAAAACTTGAAGCTTTAAGTTACAGACAAATTGTGACAGACCATCCTACGCTCTCCCCTTCTGGTATGTAAACTAATGGCTGCACAGTAGAACAAATCTTGTCAACCAAAGAGTTCCCAACTTCAGAAAAGATATTTTTAATTACCTCATAATCTTCTTGGCTTAGGGGTAATGTGGACCTGAAAAAAAAGAAGATAAAATTCTCATGAAAAAGGCATCCATGCAAGCACAGACTTTGTTTGATGAAGAAACTATCTTTCTGGTTCTGTGTTGATGATATCAGCGAGTTATGGAACATTTTATCACTTCAAAGGCAGCTGGGGCAAAGAGAACACAATTAGGGAGCATTACACATCGTGATGGCCACAGTGGTGCAAAGAGATAGCAAGGTCCCAGAGGGGTTTAAGACTAGAGGAAACCTGTTCTCAGCTATTTCTTGCACACACACAATCCTCTGTAATGTGCCTTCAGACAGCCACATAAAAATGACATCTTTGGGAAAGTCCCAAGAGAGTCTGGCATGGAGAATAAAAAGATATTTTACATGCACCTGGCTCTAACGAGAAGCGCCAGACTGGCACTCCAAGACCCCCTCAAATCTTCTGTGTGACCGAAGACATACAGTGAGAAATACAACTCCTTTCCTCTGTATTACCTTAGCCACATGCCTTTAGGCCTACACCTCAAAAGGAAAAGAGAATACAATGCAGGTTTGGGAGGCCACTTAACTCCAGCTGTTTTGGCCAACATTGCCATTCTGTGCCATGAAACTGGCAGTGCTTGTTTGGATAACATATATGCCAAGACAACACTGAGACTTAGGAGAAAGGTTCTGTTCTTCAAATTGGACTATCCAGGTCATTCAGACTTGGTCAATATGGTAGGGATTTTCTTTGTGGGCTCTAGAGCAGGGGTGTCAAACTCACAGCTCCTGCCATTCTCCTGCTCCTGCACACGTGACCAGCCCAGGCAGGAGTGTAAGGGCAAGGAGCTCAGCGCTGCCCCCAGGTAGAAACAAGGTGCCGGGCCAGACAAAACACAGTGGAGGGCTGGATTCAGCCCATGGGCCGTGAGTTTGACACCCCTGTTCTAGAGAAATCCTTAACATCTTTCATAGCCCTCCTCACCTATGAAACACAACATTGCATGCATGATCTTATTGGTCAGAGAATAAACTTTGTTTAGATTTCACCTAATCTCATGATCAGCTGCTCTTGAAAATTAACTACAGGAAATACCACGGCTTTGTAAGAAACCTTGATTCTGCTTATAAAACTGGAGTAATCCTCTTTCACATCAAAACAAGCCAACAAATGACACTGTCCTTGGTTTAGAATTCAAAATACACTCCAGGAGTATTTCTAAATCATTTTCTCTCCAGGATTCTTGTGCATTTTTATAAATGTTACCAAAATAAACCTCACAATTGCATCTTGGAAAGTGGGTTACCAGCCCCATTTAGACTCAGACTGGGGTGAAATATTTATATCCATGCCACAGGATATAAATACATAACATGGAAGATTTGGCGCTTTTTTCTTTTTTGTAAATGCACAGATTTCAGCTCTAATAACTGCAGGTCTCAAAGCAGAGCTTAAAAAACCCCAAACCAATCCGATTACAACGTTGCTGATTCTTTACTCACCTTGGGACCTGGACCTGAGTCTGAGGCCTTTGCTAACTCACACATTGTAGAGAAAAATACTACTCTACTCCACAAGGAAGTACTTGGACTTGTAGCTACTACATAAGCAACCACTTCAAAGTCTAGAAGGCCACACAATATTCACAGAAGAACGACCTGAGGTGTCTAACAGGCTGGCAACTGTAAAAGAGCCCAGGTCTTGTATTTCTCCTCTAGGCACCATATGGGTTACCTGGCAAGACATTTACCCTGCTTTCCACACCTACATCATCTCCCTTCCTAAGAAACGTGGGATAACCTTGATGAAACCGTGCTTTGAGATCTTCATGCTGAAGATGAAGTGGAAGGTCCAAGTGCTTTTAACATTGTGCTGACTATAAAGATGATTCTGGAACTGCAGTCAAGGACAAAACCCAAGAAAATTTAAATGATACAATTCAAGTTTAGAGACCTGGCAGGACAAGAATTACCCTGAAGAATCACAGTGAAACTCTTCAAGACCAACATCTCTTTACCATACAGCATCCCCAGAGCAATGAACAGGAAGAACTCAGATCTTGTAGTCCTCAATACAAAGACAACCACCTCTAAAGCCACAGGAAACAATGTGGTTGTCCACTTACTGAATGAACTGAAGTCCTTTCTCTATTTCTTGTTTCCTCTTCTGTCTCTCCATTATATTCGCTGCAGAGGAAGAAGAAAAAACAATACAAAATAAGTCATTGTAGGTCTTGCTGGCAATTAAGCAGCACAGTATTTTGTGTGTGCCTGAAATAAGTGCTAACAAAACCTTCCAGACCAGATACCCTGAACGCTTAAATACACGATCTATCCATTCAACAGACACAGGATGACATGCAGCTCTGCTACCAAGTATCTGCTTTTTCTCACATGCCACTGCCAGGATACACAAGCAAAGAGGAATTACTTCAGTTTGAGCTCTCAGGTGCCAGTACATAAAGCAATGGGAACCAACTATTACCATGACTGCCTTCTAGGAAAGGACAAAAAATAAACATTTCCGCTGCACTAGAATTCATTTCAGGAATTTGTGCTGGGACCTTCCCACGATAAATAATTCTGACCACTATTTATCTGGGCCAGATTTAAACTGGTTTCACTGGAGGCACACCACAAAGAGAGACATGAAGGAAGGAGACAGAATCACATGCTGTGGTCCATGTGAAAGAACAGTGATGAATCTAATCAATGGGAAATTTGTGCTGAAAATCAGCAGGAAAGAGCAGCACAGGCTTGGGAATGCTCCATGGGAGAGGGGCCACATCCTGCAGTTTTAAATTGGGGTGGGCAGCACCTGAGGAAGGCTCAAGAGGGAATTATCTCCACCTAGTCAGGGACACAAGCGGGGACAGTAACTTGTCTGAATTTGACCAAATCCAGCCTGATTCTCTGCAAATAAGGAGTCTGAGGTAGTCAGTTTGGAGTAACGTCTCTTTTCTCAACTACCATGGGTTTGAATCACAGCATTAGGTGCATGAGCTTCATCTCCTACCATTTGGGAGCAAAGCCTCCCTGACTTCTCCCCAGGTTACACAGGTCTGCCACACAAGGAATAAAGAAAGGGAGAAGGGATGGCACTTTGTGGCAAAATAGAGTTGCTGGCAATCATGAATTTTCCAGCCTTGCCATCAACCAGTGATGATCACAAACAGTGAGGAATGGTAACTTGGTGACAAAAGTAGCAAGCTTGGAAACACCAAGATGAGATGGAGCTGAAGACACTGTGCCATGCCAGCCTGGGATTGCCTCTAAAGAGATTACAAGAAAAACAAGAGTAATTCCTCTAATTCTATACTACAATGGTTTGGAGAACATTGCCACCATGCTTCCTCTTACATAAAGACCATCCTTATCATTCTAAGGTATCTTACAGTAAGTATCTATGGCGCATTCAGTCTGGCACAGAGTGAAGGGACCTTTAAGGTATGTGAAAATCAATCCTGACAACTCAGCAAGCCCTTATTGATTGTGCTCTGTGCCATGCAAAATGTAGAAGAATTGATACTTGCTACTTTACCAAAAAGGAGAGTTGGGGATGGGAGAAAGGCAGGAATGAGAGAAAGACCATAAAGAAGTGGTAGCAGAAGGAAGCAAGAGCTTGAAAGTAACACTGTGCAGTTTGTAATTCATCAGACATTAAATATGAGAGCAATCTGGTCTAAGAAGCAAGTAGAAAGTTTTAAGCAGTTGCATTTGGAACAGGATGGACAGTGCAGCAAGAAAGGGAAAGCTACCAGACAAGGTGAGTGATGAGCACCATCTCTATAAAGGCTTTTAACAGGAGCGATGGAGAAGAGCAGGCAGACTTCAGTACAACACCAACAGACGGCCTGGAATGATTTATAAATAACCTGGATAATTAGGAAGAAAGAAGGAAATTTAACAAGGGGACTGTGAGGTTAAAGTGATCGCCAACACCACAGGCAGACAGGCTTGAGAGGTAGAAAAACAGACAGAATCCACTTATTTTACATTTCTCCTTGTGTGAAATTCTGCAAATACAGAAGAAGTAAGAGAGAACAGCCAAGGTGAAGGAAGCAGTAGGAACCATTTCCATGCAGACAGCACCGAAAGCCATGAAAGAGGACATAGCAATCCCCAGAGCACTGCAAGGGAGAACCGCGAGGGCCGTCTTCAAAGACAAGGGTAGGGAAAGAACCACCATGGGAAAAGACAAGAGATGAATAGAGGGAAAGAAATTAAAAGGTCAAGGGGACTCTCACAAAGGTTGATGGGCGAAAGGGCAGGAAGGAAGGAGGAATTTCTGGATCCTGAGTGCACTAACAAGCTTGAAATGCCCTAAACAGCTTCACCTCAGATCCCCACTCACGCATGCTCTAAGTGTGGTCCAGGAGATCCATTTAAACTCAGGTCCATCTGAGCCATACTGTAGGTGCACCCATCCTCAGTTGTATCTCCTGGACAAACCTTGGACCTACACTGTAGGAAGTTTGTCTCCAGTCCTGTCTCTGGCACCATTTCCTACTGCTGGACTTGCTGTGTAGACCCTGGACCAAATTAACCACCTCATCTTCTCTAGGACCATTAACAGACCTCTACTATCAGCATCTTGTTCTGCCTGCTCTATTCAGATATGGTGGGGCTATACCCTAGTTAATGAGGACACTGCTGGTGGCTGTCATCACCTTTGGCTTCTAGTTTGTCCTTCCTGGAGGAGCAGCCCTGCTTTTGCTGCTCCCTGACAGGAGCCACTGTGGAGAACAAAAAGCCAGGGAAACAAAATGGTAGCCCACGGGTAGACTGTCGGAAGCTGGGGGGAGAACAGCTGAACACTGGCTGGTCATCACAAAGTCAATGGCTGCGCTCCAAAAGTGCTGTGGCACACCTCCACAATGGTAAAACAGATCATCATCATGAAAAGCTTCCAATGTGCAAAGCTTGCTTCAACCTCTGCTTCTGAGCTCAGCCTTTAAAAACACTGCTGCAAAGAGCAAAGCAGAGATCGGTACCTGTTCTCATGGCTACCCTGACCTCGCTGCTGAAACATCCTCCACAGCAGGCTGAGGGCAGGGGTTACAATGAGAACTGGTTACTGTTGCTTTCCCACACAGAAGTGCATTCAAACAGGACTGTCCAAAAGCTGGAGCGGAGCCAACGGACTATAGGGGAAGGCTCCAGAACATCTCCTTCCTAGAGTTATCTAACTCCTCTTGCAACCTGGAGCTCCCTTTCTGTTTCTCCTCTCCTCATCACCACTGCCACCACATGCAACATGCGTATCTACACCTGTGCTTCACATGGATGGCTGACTCACCCACCACATCTCTGTAGGTCCCACAACACCCAGCTACAGTTTCAATCCTTGTGACAAACCCCTCATCATTAAAAAAACTGTTGGGCTCTGCAGGCTGTTTAATCTCTGTGGTACTACCGGCATCTCCCACAGTGAACATTCTCCAATGCAAGACCCTCCATTGCCTTCTTTAGACAAACCACAGGCCCGATCTCACCACCAGGCTGTTGCTCCCTGAGACTGCCCCACGTTCTCCTCTACTTGCAAGTCAGTGACCAACTTTCTCTGCTAAAGCTCCATCACACCTTCATGCTTATGTCAAGGTATTGCACATAAGGCTCCTCATGGGAAAACCCTCAAAATGCACACCACATGCTGCTGCCCGAAAAACTTCTTTCACATCTCTTGGGAAAAACTACCTTTCTCTTTGATCTGACTGCACACCAGCACTCTCCTCCACACATGGGCAGCCCTCTCCCTCATCCTCCCTGCCCCGTCGCTGCTGGAGGCTACCATTTATACTCCTCCTTTTGTTCCTCATGCCACCTCCCCAGCAAACTCAGGTCACTTCTGTCTCCCTGGAACATCCCAGCTTCTTCACTGTGTCTCATTCAACTCTTGGACCAAGTTGCACACACTTTATGCCAGTAAACCCAAGACACAATGAGCCACCCATACGTGCAACACTTCAGTTCTACTGCGCACCACATCACAGCTGATGCATAATTAATTTTAAGCACAGAGCCTGTTTAGCTTTTGTTTTATCGGTTCATAAAATATTTTTAGAAACACAGTGGGAAATATTTCATGAAGCAGTGTGCCTAAGCATCCTTTCCCGAACCCCCTGCCACCACCAAATCTGTCTGTCCAGACTTGTCTGCTCAAATCACCAGCAGAATTCGAATCGAAAGTATTTATATCCCTACTACAAACCTCTTATCCTTTCAGTCCAGAGATGTTTATCCTCTCTGGTCCAGCATCTAGAAAGGATTTTATTCATAGTTTGTCAATGAGTTACAAAGTATTTGCCAGACAGAAATAAAACATTGCAGATAGGCAAAACAGTTTTCTCGCCTTCAGAAGGAAGCATGAACCAGTAAACAGGGTGAGTAAATCACAAACTGGGTAGATTCACTCTACGAGACACTATGAGATGCACGGAAAGACTTGAATTTACCTTATCAAGGACTGGGTGTTATTCCCAACCGTACCAGAGCTCAATTTGAGCAAAGTTTTTCATACTGTATTTCTGGGGTGGCAAGGAGTTCACACTTGACCGACTTCCAACTTTGACAATTAACATTTCAAGCAGAAATAAGTGCACCAAGATGCAAATGGCAGGTTGTAGAGCTGAGACAGGAGCTCAGCTCCAGGCTGTGCGCATTCTCCTTCAAACAAAAAGCTCCAGGATGCACTACTCTGCAACATGGAGTCTTTCACGGGCAGTTTGGTCACCTTGGTGGTGCAGCAGAACAGGTAACCAGACTCAAGCCAAGCAGAGTACAAGCCACACATCCCACCACAAACATGGGCTCCTGTTTGCTTGCGTGGCTGCTCTCTGCTATGCCCCACTCTCTGGATTTGAACGCTTCTCACAGCCGACAGCCATGCTGTGCTCCCAGGTCTGACAAATGTGTCCTTCCACACGCTGGCCACCCCAAAATACTTCAGTGGTCCACCCACACACTGACATCCCACTAGTCCCACTCCTGCTCCGTGGCACCATCAAGGCAGCTGGCACCATGGTGCCATCAACTTCACCCAGCAATACCTCCAGCAAATGCATGGTGGCAATGACTCCCTTCACCCCCAGCTGAAAATCACAGAATCATTAAGGTTGGAAAAGACCTCTAAGATCATTAAGTCCAACCATCAGCCCAACACAACTGTGCCTATTAAACCATCTCCCAGAGTGACAGATCTACATGCTTTTTGAACACCTCCAGGGATGGAGCCTCTGCCACTTCCCTGGGGAGCCTGTGCCAATGCTTCACCACTCTTTTGGTAAATAAATTTTTCCTAATATCCAATCTAAACCTCCCTGGCACAACTTGAGGCCATAAAAGCATCAAAATAGATTTTTACCTGGGAAGAGGATAGAGATTACAGAATCACAGAATGACCTGAGTTGAAGGGACCCTCAAGGACTGTCGAGTCCACCTCCACCCGGAAAGTGTCTGAAGCATTAAAGAATTAGGAGGAAAAAAAAAAGTAAGAAAAGGGGAAAAAAAAGATCCCACAACATTATTATTTGAAAAAACGTTACAAGCACCTACAGACAGTGCATCCAAATGCAATTCCACAAGGGCATCTCTGCTGCTTCATGGGGTTCATACCAAACAAGAAGTGGGAAGCACCCAAAGCTTCCCTGTTCCAGGAGACCACCCTGGTCCCCATTTCTTCACTGAAAGCGTGCTGCGGCCCTGGCACAACCAGGGAGGCGGCTGAGTCCCCATCCCTGGAGGTGTTCAAAAGATGGGTAGATGAGGTGCTCAGGAACACGATATAGTAGTGGACAGGGATGGTTGGACTTGATGATCTCAAAGGTCTTTTCCAACCAAAGCATTCTATGATTTATCAACCCATTTTCTGCTCCCTCCAGCCTCGCACCCCACACATACTACTCTGTTCACTGCAAGTCACCTGACACGTAACACCCCCATGTACTGGAGCCCATCTTTCCCCCTGCCCCGCAGTGCGGCCTGGGGTGCGAGGAGGGGGCCATGAGGTGATGCTGCCCTTGGCCATTTGCTCTTGGTTTTGTGCCCAACCAGCTCTCCTTCCCCTGCCTCCCTTCAAAAATGAGCTCCCAGGGCCGGTTCCCACACAGGCGGAGCGGGAGCTCCCGCTTCCCGCTTCCCGCCCCCACGTCCCCAGCACTAGGCCGCTGATCCCCGGCCTCGCGTAGCGGCCGCCGCGGGCAGAGGCGCCCCCTCGCCCAGCCAGGGCGGAGCGGGCAGCGCCTCCCCACCCCTCGCGGCTCGGTCGAGCGCCGGCACCCCCGGTATTCCCCCCCACACACACCCCGATAGGGGTTTCCAGCGGCAGGAGTTATCCAGGCTTTCCCTGGGAAAAGAAAAAAACCCAAACATGCTCTTCTCCTCCTTCCCCACCCCCCTGTCTGTTTAAATAAAAATCACACATCTCCAGCGGGCTGGGAGGCGACTTTAAAGAAAAAAAAGCCATAACCTTCCCTGCTACCCGGAAACCGTCTGAAGCGTTAAAAAATTTGGGGGAAAAAAAAAGAAGTGAAGGGTAAAAAAAATTCCAAAACCTAAAAAGTCCCCAAACCTTCTTATTTGATAAAACTTTACAAGCCCCTACAGAAGAAGATGCCTCCGAAAAGCAATTCCACCAGGGCTTCTCTGCTGCTTTTCATGGGGTTTGTACCAAACAAGAGGGGGAAACTGCAGCCTGAACAGGGCTCTGAACGCAGCTCTCAAACCTACAAACAGGCACAAACGCAATTAATCCCGAGTTTTCATCTAAACCCAGGGGCTTTTCCCCCCAGCTAACCACTGTTAGACTGCTACCACATTTTTTTCCAGGGGGTGGGATTAGGATCTCTGACAATTATTTTCTTTTTTTTTTTTCCAAACCCCACATTTTTGGTAGAAGAGGGGGTTAGCTTCAAAAATCTCGCCCATATTCTTTTAGACCGTTTTTTTTTAAAAATTATTATTTAATTTGCAATTACACAACGTTTCATCCATGCAGTTCATATCTGAAACCTTTACTTTCTAAAGAAGCAACATCCAGATTTTCTTGTTTCTGCAGTCCACCCCTTTCTACATACACACAGAGAGAAAGAATTGGTTAAAGACAAAAACAATCCCTCCAAAATAAAAATAATAATAAAGGACTCACCTCTCCTTGGGTTTTTCCCACACACACTACGTATAAACTTTCCTTAATAAATGGTATTGTATTACTAGAGATATTATTAATGTATTATTACTAGAAGTAATAATAATAGTAAGTGCTATTTAATTACAGAAGGCAGCATTCTGCTTCTGGATCGGCTGCCCCTGCAGCTCCCTCCATGTGCCTCCTGATCTCTTTACTTTCATTTCCAGGTCTCGCTCTGCTCTCAGCTGCACCAGCAGGAGAAAATGCCTCCCTGCATATCCTCTGGGCCCTAGAGGCTACCGCTTTCCAGTAGAAAAATTCACAGCTCTTTCCCTTGTGGAGGGGTTTTGAGATTCTTTAAGTCGAATCAGGCTTAAAAAAAAAAAATAAAAGCACTTCAGCAGTCGAGGTTCTGTTCTTGTTTTAATGCAACATTTTTCTTCTTCCTGCTTGTCTTTGCAGATATATAAAATAGACGCCAAACGAAAGCAAAGCTACCTCTGCAGAGTGGTTGCATGCATGCAAAGTGCAGCAACAAAATGAATTACAAGAAACCCTCCCTCCATGGGATTATCACATAGGTGAAGCAGTGAACCTTTTGTGCCCCCCCCCCCCCCCCCCCCCCCCCCCCCCCCGTATGTTTGCTGGAAGGGGGCCAAAGCCATCGCTCCTGGCACAGTGATTATCCCAGCCAGACCATACTTATTCCACCCTGCGCTGCTGGAGGAGTCCCTGTAAATAAGATCTTCTGAAAATATAAAGCTTTGTGTGGGAAGGAAGTGTGTGTATCTGTACATTATTATTATTATCGTTGTTGTTGTTGTCGTCGTCATTATTTACTACTGAGTATTACGCAATTATGTGCATTATATATGATTTATATGTGCGTGCATATACATTTTTATATGTGTATATAAATATGTATATATATGTATATCTTTATATCCATTAAATGACAGTTGCTGTCAAGGGGTGCTTTGGGCAGGAGAGAGGTGGAACGGGCCTGATGGGGGAAAGTAAATACATGACATGCCAGATTGATTGGGAGCAGCGTCACGGAGCCATTAAACATCAAATGAGTCACAGAGCTCAGGGCACCTACAAACCTGTTGCACCTCTGTAAAGCACAACATCACATCTGGATGAGAAGAGGGCTTAGGAGGACCTGAGGAGAAAGAGGCACAAAACCAAAATCTATACACAAACAAGAGTTATACTGGAATAAGCATTATTTTTTAATTCAACAACATCTGAATTTACTCATTGAATGTCATGTTATTCTTCCCTCTGGCACAATTTCCTCTGCCTGGAAGACTGAGAGGTGTCCTGCAAGGTCATGATCCAACATGTACTGCTTCTTTCATGAAATAGCATCTTTCCTTAGCGGTTAACATGAAGAATTTCACAGTTTGCAAGCACATTGTGGTCTCATGTGCAGGTACTCAGTGTCACAACCCAACTACCCTGAGGGGTTATGTGTTGGTAACCAAGTTCAGGCTGTCAAGGTTGGATCTGAGTCAGAAGAACAACCAGATTCCTTCCTGGCTGTCCTACTTCCACCTAGCTATTTAAACTGTTTAAAGTAGGTATACATGCAGTGCCAGACCCATGTTCACAGAACAATGTTTGAGAACAAGAAATTAAAGGAAAGTACCCACTGAGATCCAGTAGGTAAAGCATTAAACCAATCAACCTCAGGATTAGCAATATATATATGTTTTATTAAGCACTTGCTATGTGAGGTCTAATAGGTCTCACTTTATTCAGATATGCATGGATAAAAGTACTTATAAACCTAATAGCAACAAGAACAATGATAATACCAATAACACTCATGATGGCAATTAAGGCAACCGGCAGTGTCATATGTTCAGGTGTCCCTGGCTGGGAGGATGTCACTGCATTGGTGAGATCTTCAACTAGTTTTCCTAAAATTTACCCATGTGCTGTTACTAACACCTATGATCGGAAAACAGTTCTCTAAAAAGAACACCACAAACCACAGTCAAAGCCATATCTTTCAGCATTTTGCAAAGAAGAGCTCCTTTCTGTGGAAGTAGCAGGTCTAGAGCTAGCAAGGTTGGGTGGGAGGATCAGTCACCACAGTCGGCAGTCAAACCACTGCAAATCCAACTGTGAACTAGTTACTGTGTGGTGAAAATTACTTTGATTTGTAAAGCTGTTCTTTCAGGGAGAATGAATCTGTGTATATATGCTACAATGGTGCAGCACACCTTCATTCCCATACAGCTGCAACCACAGCTAAAGACTATTCTTCTCCCCTCTCCACGTAATTAGCTAATGTTTGGGAGGAATACAGAGAAGGGAATCAGATGTATTTCATACCAACCTGTTTATTGCTAAAGATTGTGAGGAACTAATAACAAGAGTCAAATTCCTTGCTTATATTTTCCAAGTTCAAGCTCCTTCTCAAGATCACAGTAATTTATTCTCTCATCTAGTCGGTGCCTCAGCTTCTTCATTTGCTTCAGTTGCAAGAGAAGCTCCTCTTACTATTTATGTTATATTTTGTCATCTCTCTGGTTGCTGTACCGGTTTATGGCTTTTATTCTTTCAGCTGTCATGCTCCATAAAGATATTTAATTGCTTTTTGTATTCCCCCAGAAGGAAGAGGGTCTACCATGCCCTTCATCCTCAATGCAGTCTCCCAGGTCACCCAGCATTGCCAATTACTGACAGTCTCTTCTTGGGTCCATTTGATACTGGATTTTAAAACCACAGTTGGGAGGATTATGAGAGAATGAAAAACGCCTCTTATGTTCTGGGCCAAACTGTAGAATCAATCCAGCTCATTGCCCACCTCATTCCTGAGCTCACTAGGTTATCTGTGGCTGCCACCTGAAATGGTTCTTAAATCAGTACCTGTGGGTTGCAACTCAGAGAGAAGGGATTAGGTTAAGAGGACCCGTACAAACATATTGCAGTAGCCAGCAGGTTTATGTACAGGTCACCTTGTCCCATCAGAGGTACTTTTATTTCTATACTCAAGAGGAAAATGCCACACAGATTGTACACACAAAGTCGTCAAGCAAATCGATACTTTTTGCCTCCTTAAGTAGGAATGATTCCATGTGGGAAACATCATCGAAGTTTACTTCTTCAGAAGTGGAGGAGGAGGAGTAGGCACTGATCTCTTATCTCTGGTGACCAACAACAGGACCTGAGGGAATGTCAGGAAGACGTGCCAGGGGAGGTTTAGTTTGGATATTAGGAAAAGGTTCTTCACCCAGAGGGTGGTGGAGCACTGGAACAGCTGCCCATGGAAGCAGTCACGGTGCCAAGCCTGGCAATATTCAGGAAGCCCTCAGCGCCCTCAGATACACGGTGTGAATGTTGGGGCTTTCCTGTGCAGGGACAGGAGTTGGACTCGGTGATCCTTCTGAGTCCATTCCAGCTCAGGACATTCTGTGAGCCTATGATTCCACACCCAGGCCCAGGCCGCCCCCGCCGGCCATGCCGCCCCCACCCCAACTACAACTCCCGGCGTGCCCCGCGGCAGCCCCGCGGCCGCCGTTGGCCCTGCC